>JAYXIM010047246.1:0-77508 GCA_037575425.1 Anastrepha fraterculus | reverse complement strand
AAGGACACTATTATGGTGCACTCGAAACTGGTCAGGGAATGCCTGGTTTCACTTTCGACTGCATCCGAACTCTTTGTTATAAGGCTAACTTTGGTACCTGATCACAGTGAGATTGCGGGAAACTGCGAAGCGGACGAGCTGGCCAGGGAACGAGGGACCTTTGAAGTATTGTCCCCGCGAAAGGAGAGTAGACAAGTACACTAATATGTAAAGTCTCGAAATCCTTCTGGCCACGTGGTCGAGGGATATTCTGAGGATGACAAAATCTCAGCTCTCAAATTTCGTGGGCGTCCTCACAGACGCAAATTAATCATCGTTCGTAATCCGCAAATAACTCCTCTCTCCCCCTCCCCCCTCCCCTTTCGTCCTATAGGTTTTTCCTTCACATCTTTTCCCCCCGCAAGGGTAAACTTCTCCGTTCAAGTGGGCCCACTTTCTGCGTAACCATTACAACCTACACCCTTGCGGGTTCCAGTCTATTGCGCCTTTTGGCGGTCTGGTGGTTTTCTAAGCGTTAGACCTCAGCACTTTCTGCGCTCAATTTGCCAAAGGATGGGCTTCTCATTCGTTGTCCTCCACAGCGCGTCGTTGCTGATGGTGTTCGGCCAGAAAATTATACAGATGATGCGAAGGCATTTGTTAACGAAAGATTGTAGCCTCTTTGTGGTGGTATTAGATACCAACATATAAGCTAAATATTCGCAGTTTACAGCGCCTGGAGATTTGTAAAACTCACCAACAAAGAAAGCTTATAAGCTTCGCAAACAACAAACCAGAAGGGCGTGCTATCTTCCTTAAGAGGCATTGTAAACTGCGATGTAATCGAGGCAGGCTCAGAAAATAGTCAAGTGAATAGCCTGCCGGTTTTGGCACTAAGCTCGAGAGAAGAATAGGAAAACACTTCAGCTTGATAGAGACAAAAGAAGAGCACACGTCTTCACTATAATCGAATATTCTCTGAGATTTCAAATAAGCATAGTTTCTGCATGAAGTATTGTGAAGTGAGGCATTCTACTGATGGCTTCAAATGTCGCTCCCACATGCTTTTCTATTTCTATCGGTTCATAGTATCTTGAATAAAGGTTTTCTTTCCAATGCTAGATGTAGCTTAGCTTCCCAAACCGTTGCTCAAATGCTTCATTTCCATATCCGCGTTTCTTCTGCGCTATATTTTAGTCCGGCCATCATTTGCAAATATATTGAACTTTGATTTGTCAGTAAATATAACTTTAGACCGGAAGACCGTGCCCTTACCAATAAGGGCCCGTGAAAATTTCCGCCGAAAGCGACGGTTTTTCTAAAATCAGAGGCTTTTTACGTGATGACCTGCTGAAATATTCGCTATTATTAAGATATCTCTTAATAGTTCTTGGATGAACACTTTTATCGGATACCTCGACGATATGTTTGACCAATTTCGGCGCACTGATTTTAGGGTTTTGGTTCATTTCCCTTAAAATGGAGCTTACATCTCTACTGAACCGCTTCGGAAGCTGTCGGTTCGCTTTTTATTTTCATACCGATTCATACGAATTATCACATGGATGTATGCAATATTTATCAATTAGAAATCTCAGGAATCCTAGTACCATGCTTCTCCGATACTAAAAATCAAACACTCACACTTTGGCAGGCAAGATGGAACCCTGATCGGTACGGTAGATAATCAGCGATACTAATACGCGATCTAAAAATGTGGGTAGAAAGAAAGAAACGGTGAGGTTAACTATTTTTGTCCGGACATGGGTCCTTACGCAAATTCTTGTGGCGAATGGGAAAAGTGAGCCTACCAAACTGCATATTTGGAGATACTGAGTATGATGATGCAGAGCACACCTTCTTTAAATGCGACAGGTGTATTGGTGTATTTACACCTGAAGAAATTATCGAGATAATGATGATAGACGAAGAAAAATGGAATACCGTCGCAAATTTTGTGGAGGATATTATCCGAAAAAAGAAGCGCGAAATGGAAAGTTATGCTGAAGAGCATTGAGCATAGGTTTCTCAAAACAAGCGACCCTGTACGCAGGGTGAGTAAGTAAGTGTCCTTCTTAGGACGCCGTCTTGGCCCTCTACCTCGAAGCAATATGGAAGCAGTCCCGGGGTGGAGCGAGTTATTTGTGTATTTACACCTGAAGAAATAATCCGACTCTGAAAGCAGGGTGAGTAAGTAAGTGTCCTTCTTAGGACATCGTCTTGGCCTTCTACCTCGAAGCAATGCAAAAGCAGTCCCGGGGTAGAGAAGTGGAGGGATATTTTTAATGGACTCACTACACACGTAGTAGCGACGGTTACTAAATGGAGCGAAGGCCCAACCTCACCGCTAAACAACAAAAAAAAATACTGTATAGTATTTATATGTATAATACTCGAAGTTTTTATTGAAAAACAAATTATGCTTTTCTACAAAAAGTTAAGGACAACTTGTAAGAGAGTTTCTAATTGTGTATTACATATATTTAGTAAAAAGTAGTGTCTTCTACCGCAAATGCTGAGGGAATAAAATAATCTGGAAACATTTCATCTGCTCTTTATATAGAAACTGCCAAAAATGAGATTCATACTTAAAAGTGGAGTACGCAACATTGCTTCCCTCATATAGAGCTCACCGGAGAGCCTAAAAAAGTCGGTTTACTAACTATATTCAAGTTTTCAGAATGTGAATGAGTGTCTGAGACTTTTAAATTACATAAAATACTCCTTCTTTAGAATCTCGAGCGCGCTTTTCAGTTCAAACTTCTACTCTTAAAACAAAAAACCAAGACTGTAGCATTATTCACTTCGAAAGAGAAAATGAGGCTGGATCGGCTATGTTCTGCGCAAGGAAAATGGTGACAGAAAAATGCCACTATTGATGATTTGAACCTCTAAGAAAGCCGCAGACGGGGAACACAGGAAGATGACGGCTGGAATCAGAAACTCAGGACAGGCGCCCTGGACCGGAATGGAGGAATTTCTTTATGGCTTTACGTTCCATACTAAAACTCTTGAAATTTATGATGATTCTTCACTTCCTTCAATAATTTTTGGTATAAACTTAGGGCATTACTATACTATTTTAGACACATTTATGTTTCTAGTCACAGTGTCATAGCGGGGAACTCTTGGGCTGTTGAGCTAGCTAGACAGAAGACCCTCGAGGTTTCACTGTGAAGTGAGAGGACTGATGTTCCTTTGAGGACCTATAGTCTACTTGTGGTAAATGGACCTCCCATCAACTCAGCGAGCGCTGGGTTAGTGCGCAAATTTGCACAGTCGCGAGTTCCCTCTGGCGCCATCGGGGGCGCTCGAGGGAACTGCTAAGTCTAACAAAACCGCAGCTTTCGAATTTGGTGGATATCCTTACCTGGTATTATCCGCTTTGTTTGGTGAGACTTTGTATTGGTCTGAGTCTTTTTTTCAGCTGCTATCTGAAGGATGAGGCGGAATCATTTCAGCATCTTCTTTTCAGCTGTCCTGCTTTCGTCGTGCTAAGATTCAGACATCTTCTCACTTTTTTGCTACACCTACGGATGTAGTAGGTTTAGATATCACAAATCTGGTGAATTTAATCAGCAGCTTAAGGCGGTTAACGCAGTTGTAACTAGCCATTACTAGTCATCATCTTCCTTTAATTCAAAGCCCCTTCGTTCGAATAGGTGAGGTCAATTCGGTTCCTCACCCTCTTTCCTCTGTACGGATCACAATGAACGAATTGGACAAACAAGAATCTAACCAGACCCAGTAGCGCTTTTGAACGATGAACATCACTCGCATTTTTCCATACAAGAGTTGCAGGTACTTGATTTGCTAGATATTTGGCTTGTAAGTTTTATTCAACTTTCATTTGGAATACTTTTTTTCATAATCGCTCGGGAGTGAGTGGAAAAGATATCTCGTTAATGGAAAAAACTTAAGTCAGAGCATTTTGCACTAATTTGTGAGTATAATTTTCGACATGAGAGAGTCATTAGTTATTCGAGTTCTCTATTTGCATATTCGGCCCCTGTAGCCAAATGGGTTGGTGCGTGACTACCATTTGGAATTCAGCAGAACGTAGGTTCGAATATCGGTGAAACACCAAAATAAAGAAAAATTTGTTTCTAATAGCGGTCGCTCCTCGGGCGCCCCTTCATTTGTGGAACAACATCAAGACGCACGCCACAAATAGGAGGAGGAGCTCGGCCAAGCAACAAAATAGGGTGTATGTGCCAATTATATATATATCAAGTAGTCCTTTGACGGTTTACATGGTAACTTCTTTGATAAAAAAGTCTAACCTGCAAAATTTCAGCGTCCTCTATTTTCAGTGAAAAAAGGTTTATGAAATAGTCATTTGAAAGTTTATATGTAGAACAACTTTTTTTAAACTAAAATGTATCACCTCCCAAGTTCCTGCATTCCCTTATTTGAACGAAAAGGTTTACAAAATAGTCGTTCGATGAATTACCATGAAAATTTTCTGAGAAAAAAGATGTCTCATCTTTCTTTGATTGCTCAATACTCAACGGAACCACATTCTCTCTCTCTCTCTCGAACTACCT
Organism: Anastrepha fraterculus; assembly: GCA_037575425.1. Lineage (NCBI taxonomy): Eukaryota > Metazoa > Arthropoda > Insecta > Diptera > Tephritidae > Anastrepha > Anastrepha fraterculus. The sequence continues at coordinate 72,982 of JAYXIM010047246.1, read as the reverse complement.
TTTCTACTGGGTACGCAGCCCGTATATCGTAGTCGTGGATTGCTCCTAAACAATATTTTACAATTGACTCTTTCGATAGTGTGAATGGGCAATAACTTGCTCATGTCACAGTCGATAACGCACGAAAATAGCCAAAATTTCAAATTCACCCAAGGCATAGTTACTTGCAAAACGAACGCACACGTACGAGCTGCACTTACACACACACACACACGCAGGCACATGGAAGTATTTAAAATGTAGAAATGCATATAAGTGCCAAAGTGTCCTTTTATGCTCCTGCTGAAGCAGCGTTCTCCTTTGACCTTTACAGCTGTCAGACGGCACTTGGCTGACTGCCGAATAGACAGAAATCCTCTGCTAACTCTCTATCTCTCTCACGCGTCTTCTTTTCCTCTCTTACCCTCCGCTTTTCTTTTCAAAGTAATTTTTGTGTTTATAGTCTTTTTGGTCGCTTCAAGTAAACAGTAGTTACAAGTATTAGTAGCGTGTTAAGTGTGCGTGCAACACTTGATTGTTGTTGTTGCACAAACATAATACAAGAAAAATACCAATGAAAGTTACAGCGTTAGCCAAATACCAATTGCAAATGCAATGACGGCAATCATGTTGATTTGGCAGGTCATTAATTTTGTGCTGTCTGACTGGCCAGCTGGCTGCCTGGCTAGTCACATGACCAGAGAAATACCGATGTATGAGCAACTGAATGCTCACGCAGACTTATGTATTGGGAGCTTAGTGTTGCAGCAAATCACAGGACATTGATATACGCATCATATTTATGTGTTTAATTGCCTTAAATATCTGCTTATTTGTGATAATAAATTTCAAAGCTCTGCCGTAACAAACAGTTTGTACATAAATTATGCGGATACGTATAATATTTTATGTAATGCAAGCGTCCTTCGAGAATATTTTGGTATGATATTTGTTGGCAAAAGAAGATGAGGTGAAGTTGGTAAAGAAGGGTGAGGCACACAATAAATGGCGTAATTTAGAAATGGTTGTCTTATATGCAACTAACTTTGACCGCTTATAGCTTAAAAGACTACGTAATCATGATTGCAAATTGCTTGAAAATAAGTCGGTTAATTGGTTGCAGTGCTTCGAAATTGCGTGTCCATTGCCACAATCTATGCAATTTGGTTGCTCTTCTCTTGGATAACAGCCTAATTAATGAAAGCTTCTTCACTGCTTTATAAATTTAACTCAGGTTACCTATTGCGAAACTCGATAAGTATCTTATTTGTTATGCCAAATATTTCCCAAGTAAGTCCTAAGGATGCTAGTGCCGACCACTCGCATAGGAAATATAAGATAGTTCGTTCGCTATCGTCCAGAAGGCAACGGCAGCTGATTCTCTTAAAGTGAGGTTATATTCTTTGTAGGTTGCTGCCCTAATGACCAAATGCTCTATGAGAGTTGCTAACATTCTGAGCCACTATACTTAGGGTAGCGTGTTTGGGCAGTTAACACCGTATTTCTCTGAACTTCGCAAAGATCTCTCTGGATAAAACTGGAGTTTGAAGGTCGCGTCAGGGCAATCTTTCCAAGTAGGCAGAATTAAATCGAGGAGAAACCTGGTACCTCTTGTTCACTGCCGGCTTCAAAATGGAATCGCGAGTCGGTACAGGGGTTTCCTTCAAATCAGTAAGTTATCTATCTCGTTGAAATTGCCGAAAGTCTTTGCGATCCTGCAGCCATGCAAAATGTTAGGGAACGCGGGAGCGAAGGAGATATTAATAATATTTTGGCGATAGTCAAGCCGCTACAAAGCTCCGCCATCGTGCATATCCAAGCTAGAAGGAGATCAAATCACTTGGGAATGCAGGTAACATTTTTTTGATATATATTCGAGGACATAGGAACTTGGGAAAAATGAAATTGTTGATGAGCTTACCAGGAAGAGAACTGAATTGGTATCAGAGGTCTTCTCCCCGTTGATCGGCATCCCTCTGGCTGTGGTTAAAGAGGAAATGTACAACTTATTTCTCAAGAAAGCGCAGAAAAGGTGGAGCTCCATTTCTTCGTGTGCTATTTCGAAAACTCTTTGGCCTCAATACAATAGACGGAAGTCTCAGAACGTCCTGGGAACTCCACGCCATTCAGTTTCCAAACTCCGGTCTTTCTCTGTCAATGTCCTGGCTTGGCAGCTAGATGATTAAGGTCACTGAGTGCTCTTTCCTTCGACAGCCTGGAGCCGTGCACGAACCTAAATTTCATCAATCTTCTCCATTGCATCCACAGCTCTGGGTAGCTGTAGTTATCTGCCCATTGGAGGGCTCATAATGGTATCAAAACAGCGTTTTTAATGCTGTTTGGGGAGTGCCAAAGTTGTACTTCGACGTTAGCGATAGCGTTTTATAGTACGCGCAAGCACTAGCCAGGAAACGGAAATAAGTGGCAAAAAGTAGGCGCCAAGAAAATTGGGACCAAAAACGCCCTAAACAGTGCCAAGGAAATATAACGTTAAAAAATAGGCACCAAAAATATATTTCCTACAAGTTTGCACCAACAAACAGGCGCCAAAATGTAGGCAGTGTTATATCTCACTAAAAATTAGCAACCACAAGGAAAAACTCAGTAGAAATAACCTAAAGTGTATTTAAGATATATATAAGATATAGCTCTCTCTCTCTCTCCTTTTCCTCTACGTTATATCTTTTTTCTCCCTCGCGGAACGAAAATGCGCAAAACGTTGCATGGCCTTGAAATTTTACTCTCCATTCTCGCTAGTCCATCGACGCCTAAGAAGTTTCACTTCAAAAATTTGCTTAAGTCGAAAATTACTAATTCTTATCGCCCATAACTTCTCTTGCACACATGAAACATCCCACTCGCTCAAAATATTGCCTTGTTTCTTAATTTTTAACGCCACTTGAATCTAGAAAACTAATAGCGGGCAAAAAAAAAAACGGAAATGAAAAGCAAACCCACAAATGCTCCAGTGACAAAGTCAACTGCACTTTGTGCAATCTAATCCAAATTAAACACATCCCCGAAGTCACCACCGTCCGCCGTCATTTCTGCGAGACAACATTTCCGCTCAACAAATAAAATTTCCTACAACCAAATGTTTACCTACACTTTATTTGTGTGATAGCCATTTTTTTTGTTGTGATTTCTTCTCACATTTTGGCTAACATTTTAATGAAAAAGTGTAACAAACATTTTTGGAAGGAGAAAAAACAAAATAATTTTTATGTCGTCTGCATTTCCCACTGAATTAGTATTTTTACCGCTTGCATTTTCTGCCATTTTCATGTCTCACCGCATTTTCGGTTTTAAACTTTACCTTTTAAACCATTTTCCTTCACCCCGGAGCAAAGGCCGCACTGGAGATACCTTCTGGCTTGCACTTCCTGCTCAACCACATGCCTCAGCTACGTGTTTGTGCATTAGTATACACCTCAGCTGATCTGCCACTATACATAGCACAAAGCCTGTCTGACTGCCTGCCTGCCTACCGACCTGCCATCCTGATTACCCTATCGCCGTCATTTCCGTGTGCCAGTTACTCTCGCGCCTTTCTTACTCTACTTGCATGCAATCTCATTTTTTTTTTAAGTTATTTTATTTATTTATTTATTGTTTTTTTTTTTTCTTGGTACCTACTCGTACTTGCAATTATCACGTGATATTGTGCGCGTCGTGTAAGTGATAATTTTCATAGTAGCGTTGCTGTTGTTGGTGTTGCTGTTATGTTTCGTTGCGGTGTTCATGTCGCTCATTCTCGTTTTTTGCGGTTTTATTTGCTGTCTAGCTGTCTGGTTGCCACCTACCAAACCACATTATTGTTTCTCACTGTTCACTTTGCTTACCTGCAAGGAGAAAAAAAAGCATTAAATGTGTTCCAACTTAAAATAAAGTACTTAGAGTTGTATCGCAATGTGAGAGCCGAGCAAGAAGGCGAAATATGGTATGAATGTATGTAATTTTGTGGTATCTTGGTGCAATGTTTTTGTTTATCTGTTGATTTACGAAAATTACACGAGTTTTGTGTGGCGCTCTGGTAATAAGAAAAGTGTAATCATATGTAATCATGTAAGTAATGAAGGCATGGAATTTTTCTGCTTTACAGGAGCTGAAACCGCGATAAAAAGGATTAAGTTACAGGGAGTTTTTAAGCTTAAAAGCCGCAAATAAAAGGCGGCATTCAAATTCGAAAGACAGAGAGAAGGCGACACAGATTGTCCAAGGCAATAGGCGGCTAAAGTGAGGGAGACGCATGTGAGGTAGACGAGAGTTGAAAAGTGGATTAGAATAAAATAAACTAAGGTAAAGTAAATGTTGGATGGTTGGAGGATGGTTCCATGTGTAGAAGTCCACGCAAGTGGGGAAAGTTACTGATCGCCATTCACTTGGGAATGGCCAGGACGATTCTTCTACATATGGTTCAAGCAGCTCACAACGTCCGGGATTAGCCCACGTATCCTCTGGTTAGCTTCCGAACACCCGTTCGGGAGTGAGCTAAAGTGAGAAGGCGAAGGCTGGGTTTGGGACCCGCCACTTAAAAAACCCCCCCAATGAAAACAGCAACAAAGCCTCGGATGAGAACTTCCAACACTGATGACGACCCCTGCAAACGAAATAAGGAATACGATTTGAGGGCATGCACCTGGAATGTCCGGTCCCTTAATGGGGAAGGTGCCTCTGCCCGGCTGGTTGATGTCCTCGTGAGAGTAAAGGCTGACATCACTGCCATCCAAGAGATGCGATGGACGGGGCAAGGTAAGAAAAACATAGGGCCTTGCGACGTCTACTACAGCTGCCATGTAAAGGAGCGCAAATTCGGTGTCGGATTTGTTGTGGGAGAGAGACTTCGTCGCCAAGTACTGTCGTTCACTCCGGTGGACGAGCGTCTCGCAACAATCCGCATCAAAGCGCGATTTTTTAACATCTCGCTAATTTGCGCCCACGCCCCGACGGAAGAGAAGGACGATGCGACCAAGGATTCTTTCTATGAGCGCTTGGAACGTTCCTATGAGCGCTGCCCCCGCCACGACATAAAAATCGTGCTTGGCGACTTCAACGCCAGGGTGGGCAAGGAGGGAATTTTTGGTCCCACAGTCGGAAAATTCAGCCTACACAACGAAACATCCGGTAACGGACAGAGGCTGATCGACTTCGCCGGGGCCCGAAACATGGTAGTCTGCAGCACCAGATTCCAGCATAAAAAGATACACCAAGCTACCTGGCTGTCTCCTGATCGAAAAACGCGAAACCAGATCGTTCATGTTGTGATAGATGGAAGACACGCTTCTAGTGTATTAGATGTACGTACGATCCGAGGAGCCAACATCGACTCGGATCATTACCTTGTTGCAGCCAAACTGCGCACACGCCTCTGTGCAGCAAAAAACGTACATCTACCTACGCAAAGAATGTTCGACATCGAAAAGCTGCAATCACAACAGACAGCCAGAAGATTCGCCACTCGACTCTCACTCCTGCTCTCGGAGAGCACTGCCCAACACACCGGCATGCGCGAGCAATGGAGCAACATTTCTCGTTCCCTACGTACCGCCGCCGAAGAAGAAATCGGATTCCGGCGAGCCCGAAAAAACAATTAGTACGACGAGGAATGTCATGCTGCCGCCGAAAGAAAAGATGCCGCCTATAGATCCACGCTGCGATCGGGCGCAACGCGAGCCATGTGGGATCGCTACAGAGAGCTGAAAAAGGAAGAGAGACGTATTATCCGACAGAAGAAACGAGAGGCCGAAATACGTGAGTGCGAGGAGCTTGAGATGCTGGCCAATAGGAACAACGCCCGAAAATTTTACCAGAAAGTTCGGCGGCTTACAGAAGGTTTTAAGACCGGGGCGTTGTCCTGTAAGAACAAAGACGGCGATCTGGTGACTGACGTACAGAGGAATCTTAAATTATGGGGGGAACACTTCTCGAACCTGTTAAACGGTGACAGCTGCGCATGTCATAGAGAAAGTGAAGATCCCGATACCCCAATCGTTGACGACGGAATTGTCGTTCCGTTACCCGACCATGACGAGGTGAGAATAGCAATATCACGGCTAAAGAACAACAAAGCCGCGGGCGCCGACGGACTGCCGGCTGAGCTATTCAAGCATGGCGGCGAGGAGCTGGTAAGGTGCATGCATCAGCTCCTATGCAGAATATGGTCGGATGAAAGCATGCCTGCCGATTGGAATTTAAGTGTGCTCTGCCCAATCCACAAGAAGGACGATCCCGTAATTTGTGCCAATTACCGCGGGATTAGTCTTCTAAATATCGCCTATAAGGTTCTAGCGAGCGTATTGTGTGAAAGGCTGAAGCCCACCGTCAACCAACTGATTGGACCTTATCAGTGTGGCTTCAGACCTGGAAAGTCTACCATCGACCAAATATTCACAATACGCCAAATCTTGGAAAAGACCCATGAAAGGAGAATCGACACACACCATCTTTTCGTCGACTTCAAAGCTGCATTCGATAGTACGGAAAGGAGTTACCTGTATGCCGCTATGTCTGAATTTGGTATCCCCGCAAAACTAATACGGCTATGTAAGATGACGTTGCTCAACACCAGCAGCGCCGTCAGAATTGGGAAGGACCTCTCCGAGCCGTTTGATACCAAACGAGGTTTCAGACAGGGTGACTCACTGTCGTGTGACTTCTTTAACCTGATGTTGGAGAGCATCGTACGAGCCGCAGAACTTAATCGCTCAGGCACAATTTTTTATACGAGCGTACAATTGCTGGCGTATGCCGATGATATTGACATCATCGGCCTTAACAACCGCGCTGTTAGTTCTGCCTTCTCCAAACTGGATAAAGAGGCAAAGCGAATGGGTTTGGTGGTGAACGAGGACAAAACGAAGTACCTCCTGTCTTCAAACAAACAGTCGGCGCACTCGCGTATCGGCACCCACGTCACTGTTGACAGTTATAATTTTGAGGTTGTAAAAGACTTCGTGTATTTAGGAACCAGCATTAACACCGATAATAATGTCAGCCTTGAAATCCAACGTAGAATCTCTCTTGCCAACAAGTTCTACTTTGGACTAAGTAGGCAATTGAGCAGTAAAGTCCTCTCTCGACGAACAAAACTAACACTCTACAAGACTCTCATCATGCCCGTCCTAACGTATGGCGCAGAAGCTTGGACGATGACAACATCCGATGAAGCGACGCTTGGAGTGTTCGAGAGAAAGATTCTGCGTAAGATTTTTGGACCTTTGCACGTTGGCAACGGCGAATATCGTAGACGATGGAACGATGAGCTGTATGAGCTTTACGACGACATAGACATAGCGCAGCGAATAAAGATCCAGCGGCTTCGTTGGCTGGGTCATGTCGTCCGAATGGATACAAACGCTCCAGCTTTGAAAGTATTCGATGCGGTACCAGCTGGTGGTAGCAGAGGAAGAGGAAGGCCTCCTCTGCGTTGGAAAGATCAGGTGGAGAAGGACTTGGCTTCACTTGGTGTGTCCAATTGGCGCCGGTTAGCACGAGAAAGAAACGACTGGCGCGCTTTGTTAATCTCGGCCAAAATCGCGTAAGCGCTTATCGCGCCAATTAAGAAGAAGAAGAAAGTAAATGTTAGTAAATGTGAAGTAAAGAAGAGTTAAGTAAAATAAAGTAATGTAAAGTAAAGTTATGTTAGGTAAATTAAAGTGAAGTAAAAAAATTAATTCAATTAAGTAAAGTAAGGAAAGTAAAGCTTACTCTTAGCTTACTTAGCTAAAAGTAAAGGAAGGTCAGGTAGAGTAAATAAAATAAAGTAAAGTAACGTTAAGGAGGTTAAAAGAAGTGGCTACAGGCAGAGGTTCCAGCTATAAAAGAAGTGCCTACATATCTAAATACGCACGCCGTAACAAAAACGACTATAAACATATTCTCGGATAGCCAAGCGGTCATCAAATCAGTGAATGTGGCTATACTAAGATCAAAGGTTGCACAGGAATGTCGGGCGACCCTAAATAATATTAGAGACGTATTCAAGGTCAGCCTTATTTGGGTTACGGGGCATAAAGACATTAAGGGAAACTGTAAAGCTATGAGCTAGCCAGAAAAGGTACTGCTCTTCAATTGCTCAGTGATAAAAGTACCATTGGAAGACGCATGGCCACGAGTAAACTAATAATAAAAAACAACATTTTCCAAGAGGCCAATAGTCATGGAGAAATGAAGATACGTGCGTAACAGCCAGGCTACTATGGCTGCAAATAAACAAGAAGAGAACAAAGGAATTGCTTAGTCTCTCAAGAGACAATATGTCGAAGGTCGTGGCTTGTTTAACCGGTCACTGGCTATTTGGTACGCATTCCTCGAGACTAGGAGTTTTCTCCCTTGAATATTGCAGAAGTTGCAGAGATGAGAAGAAACAGTTGAGCACTTCCTTTGCAATTGTGCAACCTTAGCTAAAATCAGAGCAGGTTGTCTAGGTAAATACTTTCTTAATTCTCTTACAGAGCTGTCTGGCGTGTGGTTGGAATCAATACTACGTCGCATAAGAGCCACAAAATGGGCCACGAAGGAAGATAAATGAGGTTCCCGTATAGCACAATGGTGTCACAACGGACCTGTAGGTTTAAGTGAGTTGGTCGTGCAGGGCGACTACGACCATAACCTAACCTAAAGTTAAGGAAAGCCAATGCCCGCAACGTAAGGTAAGGTAAAGTAAATTTTAAATAAAATAAAGTGAAACAAAATAATGCGAAGTAAGTAATGCCAAGACGGATGGATAGCTCGGTGTATGGAAGTCAATGCAAGTGTGGAAAGTCTATGATAGCAATTCACTTGGCAGTGGCCACGACGATTCCTCTGCCTGCGGTTCAAGCAGCTCACAACATCTCTGGACAGCTCCCGAACATCCGTTTGGGAGCGAGTTAATGTGAGACGACGAATTATCCCAGGGTATTTGGTTGTGCGCTGAGTTTAGGACCCGCCACGTACAAATCCTTCCCCAATGAAAACGTCAATAAAGTCTCGAATAAGAACTGCCTATTCTGATGACAACCCCTGCAAACGAACTAAAGACTATGGTTTGAGGGCATCCACCTGGAATGTCCGAATCCCTTTAATGGGGAAAATGCCTCTGCCCGGTTGATTGATGTCCTAGTGATAGTAAAGGCTGACATCACTGCCCTCAAGAGATGCGATTGATGGGGCAAGGCAAGAAGAGCATTGGACCTTGCGACGTCTACTGCAGGTGCCATGTAAAGTAGCGCAAATCCGGTGTGGAAGAGATATTTCGTCGTCAAGTACTGTCGTGCACTCCGATAGACGAACGTTCTGCAATAATCCGCATAAAAGCAAGATTTTTCAACATCTCGCTCACTTGCGCCTACGCCCCGACGGTTGAGAAGGACGATGCGACCAAAGCTTCCTTCTATGAGCGCTTAGAACGTTCATATGAGCGCTGCCCCCGCCACGACATAAAAACTGTGCTTGGTGACTTCAACGCCAGGGTGGGTAAGGAGGGAATTTTGGGTCCCACAGTCGGAAAATTCAGCCTGCACAACGAAACATCCGGTAACGGACAGGGGCTGATCGACTTCGCTGGGGCCCGAAACATGGTAGTCTGCAGCACCAGATTCCAGCATAAGAAGATTCACCAAGCCAACTGGCTGTCTCCTGATCGAAAAACACGAAACCAGATTGATCATGTTGTGATAGATGGAGGACACGCTTCTAGTGTATTACGTATGTACGTACGATCCGAGGACCCAACATCGACTCGGATCACTACCTTGTTGCAGCCAAACTGCGCACACGTTTCTGTTTAGCAAAGAACGTTCATCTACCTACGCAAACAATGTTTGTTATCGGAAAGATGCAATCGCAACAAGCACTTGACTTGACTTTCACCCCAGCTCTCGAAGTGTACCATCCAACAACCCTGTACGCACGAGCAATGGAACAACATTTCTTGTTCTCTACGTACCACCGCCGAAGAAGAAAACGCATTTCGGCGAGCCCGAAAAAACAATTGGTACGACGAGAAATGTCATGCTGCCGCGGAAAGAAAGGATTCTACCTATAGGGCCTCATGTTGACTACCGGGAGATCAAAAGAGAAGAGAGACTTATTATAAAAATGAAGAAACGAGAGACCGAAATACGTGAGTGCGAGGAGTTTGAGATGTTGCCCAACAGGAAAAACGCCCGAAAATTCTACCATAAAGTCCGGTGGCTTACAGAAGGTTTCAAGACCGGAGAGTTTTCCTGTAAGCACAAAGACGGAAATCTGGTGAGCGACATCCAGAGCAAACTTAAATTATGGAAGAAGCACTTCTCAAACCTGCTAAACAGGGATAGCTGCGCATTCACAGAGAATGTGAAGATCCCGATACCCCAATAGTCGACGACGGAATTGACGTTCCGCTACCCGACCATAACGAGGTGAGAATAGCGATAACGCGGCTAAAGAACAACAAAGCCGCGGGCGCCGACGGAGTGCTGGCTGGGCTATTCAAATATGGCGGCGAGGAGCTGGTAAGGTGCATAGATCAGCTTCTATGCAAAATATGGACAGATGAAGAAGGTATGCCTGCCGATTGGAGTTTAAGTGTGCTTTGCCTAAAAACAACAAAAGGGTGAAACTGCAAGCTATGCCAATTATTTTTTTAAGGAATTTTTATTAGTCAATTTTTTGAAATAATTTAAAAAAAAAAATTTTTTTTAATATTTTTAAAAGAAATTCAGTTATCAAAGCTGTATAGCTATCGGCTTTCATTGTACACACTTATGATCAGCAGTAATAGCGTCGCAATTCTAGGGACAGCTAATTATAAGCATTGAACATTTTTCCGTAAGCTCCAAGAAAATATGAATTATATTCGAATAAATCTCCTCCCAACTTGTTCCTAGCATGCCTGTTTTTGTTTGAAATTAATCAACAATACATTTCTCCAAGTATTTAATTCAAAATAATTATTCACCACGCCCAATCCTTCACCTTACTCCGCCCATATCCCCCCTTCCCCCACGCCATTTCAAGGACCTTACGAATGCATATTGCATTATAAAAATAAATAATTATATTAAGTACTTCTGTCTGCGCATGACAATGTGCTGCGGGCCATGTGTGACATAAACACGTACACCGCACGTACACATGCATACATAAATGAATACAAACATACACACATAAATGTGGAATGGTAGTTCAACCGCAAATCTTCAGGTGACGCCTTAATGTCTGGTTTTGGTAAAAGCTTTTATTGTTTGTTATTAAATTTAGCGGCGGGTGCGCTGGAATTTCCATTATCCACACCGCACAACGGTACCTAGGATGGCAACAGTACGGCAAAAATAAAAATTACAAAAAAAAAAAAACAGAAAGAAAAACTTGATTACGAAACAGTAATAACAGAAAAATATTTAATGACAGTAAATGAATAGGTGGGTATGAGCGTGCATATGTATTAGTGAAAATATTATATTTGGTAGATTCATGCAGACATGCAAATACAAATGCGGCGGTTGGTGAATACGGATAAGCTAGCGCAAGTGGCTTCTGGCTCAAGGTAAGCGGAGTTTATTTGCCTTAGTTAGCTTTATGGAAATTTGGTGTTTGGGTTAATACCAACACCCACCAGTGTAAGGATAAAAATTAATGTTGCAAATCATTCAGAAATCTGTCTTGCACGAAGGTGATGCAATAAGTTCATGAATTGTTGAATTTTCCCCATTGCTACTTGAATGATGAAAGCAACGCTGTCAATTACTAGCTTTCGGTAGACCAGTGAAAAACATTGAGCGAGATGTTTCATTTCCTAAGTATTTGAAATTGGCTGTGCTCATCAGGCCTTAGTCTTTAGTGAAAAGAGAACACCCCATAAACCAGGAAAGTGCTCGATAAATACTTCTAGGACTCTGCTACACCAATTTAAGTAATAAATAAGTAGTTGTCGCTGCACAAACACGAAAGGCATATGGTTCTTAGAGCTTTGGAAATATTTATTTATTCTACCTTCAAAATATTCGCATACACATTTATATCAACCCTTATCCATGAAATAATTCGTGATGAAAAGATTTCAGCGGTCTGACTGAGTTAAGATTAGATCATTAACCGGCTCTCAGAGAATTTGAATGATTCAGCTGTTTGGCTGACGTAACCGGGGTTGTGGCAGCGGTTTGTTTACGAAAAACTAAGATCGCTTTGGTGATATATAAAAAGAATCAAGTCATCGCTCCTATTGTCTTGTTGCCATCTGAGCAACGACTGGCTGGATGAGTGCGTGAAATAAGCGGACAGAAGACGAGGTGACATAGCAGCCGAAGTTACTCACTCAACTTCATTTTTGATCATAGCTGTTGACCAGACCTGGTAATCTATCATCCTCGGAAACAACTGGTAAAGTCAGTAGCCAGAATGAAAGTCAAAGCGCACAGTTGAAGTGACGCGGCGCTAAGTCGGGCGTTTATTGTGGTTGTGAAATGGTATTTCTTATTAACATCGATAATAATATCAGCCTTGAAATCCTACGCAAAATGTACCTTATTAGCAAATACTGCTTTGGCACATAGATATAGCGCAGCGAAAAAAGACCCAGCGTCTTTGTTGGCTGAGTCCATGACATCCAAATGGCTACAAACGCGCCAGCTCTGAAAGTACTCGATACGGCAGCTGGAAGGGAGAAAGACCTTCTTTGCAGAGAAATATTGGGTAGAGAAGGATTTTGTGTCGTGTGTCCAACTGGTGCTTGTTCACACAAGACAGACACGACTTACGCGCTTTGTTAAATTAAGTAAATATTGCAAATGGGGTGATCGGCACCCCAAGAATAATGATGGAATGATATATGAATTTCAGAGTAGTTGGTGCCTTGGTAATGGTCTCTTTTATTACTAGTAGGGAGAAGGACTTATACAATCGTACCTTCAAAATGGACAAAAGTTATATTTGATATAAAGAATTATGTTTGACCTCTTATTATGCCTACTTATTGGACAAACCCAATAATGCTTTGGAAAAAAAATTTATTTTTCCACGTTCGTTATCGCGGTGTGCATAAGACCGCCATATTCTGTAGACTTTTTTAGCAGTGATTATTTCCTATCCTAACAAACATAAATTTTTAGGGGTATCGTCAAATCTATGATTCTTGAATTTTTTCGAAATAGTTTGGCAGAAGTGTTAAAATAAAAAAACTTTATAATTTCAATGGCAAAGCCACAGATTTATTGAACCATCCTAGCATTCCTAATTTATGTTCCAAGCCGTTTTGGTATCTGGAACTTTCTAATACAGTTGCATCATACAGTTTCCAATTTATCATCTGAACTTATTTGGGTGTCTTAAAAGTACAGTTGCAATATTCCAATTTGCTAATGCAAGTTTGTCTCTGCAAAGGACATTTGAAAAAAACAACACAAATATTTATTGCACCGGTCAATTCTAGTACGCAGAAAAGCTCTGAAAAGAATATCTAAGGTTTTACAACTTGTAATACACAGTCGCGTGCATTTAGTTAAAAACTGTGTACCCAGATTTTTTTGAAAATTCTAATTAAAAAGTTGTAAATTTAAATAAAAACTTTTATTTTTTTTTTTTTTTACTCTTTTACAAAGTTTCAAACTTTGATTTATGTAATATTTATTGCAGAATTAACAACGTTTTTATAAAAAGAAATAAATAAATTATTTCCTGCTCCTATCTGTAAAACAGCTCATGACATCAAGGTCAAAATTGTTCTAATGACAGTTCATTATATTGTCTATAAGCCATCAAAAGCATTAGCATCTGAATTTTGTTGAATTTTTTTTTTGTGTTTATGAGCTCAGTCACCTCAAAGTGAATAAAATGTTTGTGTATCGCACTATAAAACGTTACTATGATACTGGTAGCATTGCAAAACGCTATGGAGGTGGACCAAAAAAAACCGCATCAACGCCAGAAATGGTTCGGTTCGAGCCGACTTGAACGAAATCCACGTCGAAGTGGAAGAAAAATTGCCAAAGAACTGAAAATATCGCAAGACAGCATTCGACGCATATTGAAAAATGAGCTCAAGGTCAAAGCTTACAAGTTCCAAAAAGCACACGATTTTTGACCCTAGCAAAAAAAGTTCGGTGCGAAAGAACTAAAGAGTTGTTGCGCTTGCACGAACGTGGCGAATTTCCTAACTTTGTGTTTTCTGATGAAAAAAAAAAATCCCAATTGAGCAGTTCACAAACACTCAAAACGATCGTGTTTACTTGACCGAACGCTCATACGAGAATTTGATCCTACGTATGGCCACTCGCAGCAATTTCCCATCGCAAGTAATGGCCGCAGTGACCGCTGACGTACGCTCTCCAATCGTTTTTATCGAGCCTGGTGTCAAACTGAATGCGACTTATTATCGGGAAAATGTTCTAGAAGCTGCTTTAGAGCCGTGGACACGCAAACATTTCGGTCGTAGACCATCAACGTTCCAACAGGACTCGGCACCGTCTCATAAAGCTCGGTGAACCAAGAATGGTTACAAAATCATGTTCCACACTTCATTTCGTCCACACAATGGCTTTCGAATTCGCCAGACGCAAATCCGATGGACTGTTCCATCTGGTTTATTTTGGAGAGCAAGGTGAGGACTAAAAAATATGCCAGTATGGATGCGCTGAAAAAAACGATTATACGGGAATGGGTAAAAATACCTAAAGATCACATTCGCGCGGCATGCAACTCATTTTTTGCCCATTTGAAGGCTATAGTCAAGGCAAAAGGTGGTCATATCGAGCTAAAGTGAATATATGTTAAAATTGTAATCATTTTTGAAAAATTTTGTCTTTGAAATGAATAAAAACTAATTTCACAGAAAAAAGTTATGGTGTTTGCAATAGGTAACACTTCATATCGTTCACCCTGGATATGTATTTAAAAAAAATTTGTACTTCTTAAAATTCAATTAATTTAAATTTTACTTCAGACTTTGCTTTTTGGGTGGGCCAAAGTTCAAGCGTTCCTAGGAAGTTTTGGCAAATGAAATTGCAATATCTTCACATCTGGTCAAAAACTATGCCTAACAAACTTATGTATGTTAAATAAGTAGGTATAAATTACTGGGTAGATAAATGACTGCATAAAAATCAAGAAAACCTTAGATCTGAGGTATAAAATATATTCAAAAATAGACCAACCCTCTATCCCTTTTTAGTCATTTCCGGAAAAAAGGAAAGTAAAAAAAAAAAATAAAACAAAAAACGTTAAACCATTGCACAACTTTTTCCAAGCTTCTTCGTTTTTTCTCTTGAAAAGCTCCAAAAACGCCATTGCGTGAAGGAAGTAAAGGGTTAATATGTTTCAAAAAAATATTCATCTTTCTATTCCACATAAAATTGTTGAGCATATTTTATACCTCAGCTGCAATAGACTGCTGAATTTGTATGACGCGTCATGCTAAAAAAGGGTAAATAGTTATCTCAGCCACGTTTTGCAAAATCTTAGACATAAATCTCAAAAACGGCTTCCTACTTCACCGCTGGTGAAGCCGTATTATTTCGAAGAAAGTTGGTTTGTGTTGTGCAGTGTAATAAAGTTGAATTTGTTTCATGATACTACTTCAAAATTATAAAGAAATAAAAAGAAACATCAGCATCAGGTAGAAAAAAGCTCCCATACACATTTTGTCCACAGCCATAAATTAAGTTTGAAATACTTAGCGTTTGCTCCAAAATTAATTGCTGCCATTTGAGGCGCATATCATATTGTATTACTAATCCACTGGCATACATACAGTCACTTATACAGGCATACAAAAACTGGGAATTTCCAATTACATAGTAGAGCGCACTGACGACGACGATGACGACGACCTTGACCGCGAGACGTGTCCTTCGCGCAGTGCAAACGAACCGTAAGCTTAGAAAACTTGCAGGCGTATGCATGTAAATATATATACACACACACACAGAGACGTATTTTGACATACTCTCGCTACACACACAGACATATTTTTTCATTTGAATTTTCACTAGTCAGCCACACCTTCCTCACAACAATCATACAATTCTCAAATGAAAATCCCCGCATTCATATATTTGTATGTATGTACTTATGTGTGTATATGTGTGTGTGTGTGTGTGAACGAAAGTAGGTGTGTACGCTTGATACTAATCGCTGACAGAAAATTAGTATAATCGACCAAAATATAGGTGGCATTAAGCAGTGGAGTAGATAAAATGGGAGTACAGGCAAAAACCAAGAAAAAAAACGACAAAAAAAACCAGAAAATCAAATAAAAAAACCAAAATAAAATAAAATAGAAAACAAATGAAATTACAGTTGAACAAAATAAGCGCACAAAGTATGAACGCTAAACGCCCAAACAAAGCCACAACAATTTCTAATAAATATGGATTAGTGGGCAAAATGTCTAACCGATGACAGGCATTAAGCAGTTAAACACGCATACATATATGATGTATGTATATACAACCAAAAGTGACAAGCAGCACGTATGTGTGTGTATGCGTGTGTATACTACAAATGTATGCATAAGCAGCAAACGTATTATTCATATTTATTTCGATGTGTGTGAGTATGTGTGCGCACAATAAAACCTTGACAGCGCGTCACGTGCCCAACTGACACACAAGCGTGTATCCCCCATTGCTTGGCCATAAAAATCTCATGAGTAACCATTTGCCGCTTAAGCGCATTAAAATCCTTTTCCACTCATTGGTTACGCGGCGGCATCAGGGAAATTACTTTGGCACTAATTTCGTGTTGGTTGTTGATTGCAGTGACGCATTACAAAAGTGTTACGCATACATACATATGCAAATAGTGGAGTGGAGTGGAGTGGAGTGGAGTGGAGTGGAGTGAAGTGGAGTGAAAGGATGAGCAATTGAAATGATTACAGGCCAAATGTGTTACTCATGCGAATGGTTCAAAGAATTACAAGGTATTTGTCAATCATACGCCATGGCATGCGCGGTGGGACAATTTGGATGGCAGTTAATTTCTTGGTTTTGTTAAAGCCATTCTTGATACAAATTATTGCTTTTTGTTTGACACAAGAGAATGCCGTGCTATCGTTATATGGCGAAAATGTGCAACACCTTCGGAGGAAAAAAAAATTATCAAAAATAAACGAGAATTTTCAGCCACTCAAATGTGCACTTAATTTTACTAAAATCAAATGGGTCAACAAATTGTGTAGCCAATTTTTTTTATTTAGATTAAAAAGTTTGAAATTTTGATGAATATTTGACGAATTTTTATAAACCTTGTGTATACAAAATTGAAAATATTGAAAATTTGTTTTTCATTCAGTCAAAAAAATATCGGGAATTGTTCACTTAAAAAGCGCGCGTTACACATATGTCTAAATAGTTTTTTTGCTGGAATGTTGGTACAACTGTTTTTTATAGTATCGCAGACTTTGAGCGTGATCTCTGAATAAGCTTGTCTTTGGCATTTAATTATATCACTCAAACGCGAGTGTGCTCTACAATTTTCACTATGGATAAAAATATCGAACAAAAAATTCGTCTCAAATTTTGTGTTTTGAACGGGGTTTCGTGTGCCGAACGGATGAAAACGTAGACAAAGTCTAGTAAATGCTGCTGGAAAGCCATCATTTAAGTTTGAGGGAGGTAGCTCGTGATCTTAGTGTATCTCACGAATCAATTTGCAATATTTTACACAATCAATTGGGTATGAGACGCGTGGCTGCTCGGCTCGTTCCAAGAGAGTTGAATTTCTTTCAAGAAATTCATCGGAAGAAGGTGGCTGAAGACATGCTTGAGCAAGTGAATTCGGACCGAACTTTTATCCAGCGCATCATAACTGGTGGTGAGACGTGGGTATATGAGTTTGGCATGCAAACCACTCAACAGGTGGCTGAATGGCGCTATCCACATGAGCCAAAACCCAAAAAGCCACGTCAAAGTCGGTCAAATATGAAAGTCATGCTACTCGTTTTTTTTTATTATCATAGTATTGTGCACTCGGAATTCATTTCAAATTGTTCTACGGTAAACGAAGAATATTATTTGGAAGTTCTGCGACGTTTGAGGAAAGAAAACTCATAGATTTTTCCCCATGACAACGCACGGTCTCACAAGACTCATATTGTGAACACTTTTTGGACCAAAAACTCGATAAATATCATCGAAAAATCTCTGTATTCGCCAGTCACTTTTTTCTTCTCGCAAAACTTAAATTGCCACTCTGCGGATGCTGCTTTGTTCGATAGAGGTCATTAAGGAGAATTCGCTGAAGCAGCTGAAGAAGATCTCTTCAATCGCGTTTAAAAGGGGGTTTGATGACTGGACTATTTCGATTCTAGCCTATTTATATTTATGACCGATTCTGCTCATATTCAAAACATTTATTGCCTCGACAAAAAAAAATAATAGTTAAAAAAATTTAATTTGGTATAATAAAATGTTAAAACTAGCGACGCTCGCGAGATTTGGCTAATTTATAATAATTCCCTACAAGCACCTTTTTTAGTTAAAAAAAAAATTGTTTTTAAATATTTTAATGCAATTGCGAATATTTAAAAAAAAAAAACAAAGAAAAATTAATTTATGTACTATTTATAAAGTCGCACTCACTTCACACTTTAGCAAAAAAAATTTACTTATTATAAAAACTATGAGAAAAAAGTTTATTCCCAGTTTCCAAATCAGCAATTTCGTGCAACTAAAACCATTTAATGGATTTAAATGGACAATCGCATTAATTTTTATCGCCACAAAAGCATCAGTAGCATTTATGTTTATACTAAAATGGCTTGAAAAACACGAATTTCGCTGAAATCAAATCCCTTTAAAGCCTGACTAACAGCAACTCATTGGGAATGGCAGAAAATAAATGTTTTTTTAATTGCATGAATATTTTTCACGCATTTGATGGCCGCTTAAATAATGAAAATTCTTGATGATGAAAAAATGTATAAAGACTTTTTTATTACTTAATTTTTTTTTCTTTTGTCGCATTTTCATGCCGCCAACTTTTCGCGACTGTGATTAATGGCGATCTTTCGCCACACAATAGCGCAAAATAAAATAAATAAAAATAATTGTACGTATGTATGAATGTGTATGTATTTGTTTATGCGCCACGTTTGCTTTGAGAAGATATGTAATTATGATGCGCCAGGGAGGACTCAACAAAAGTCCTCACAAAAGAGAAGAAATCAACAAATGAGTAGAAAAATTGTTTATGAAGAGATGAGCTTCCGCTGATAGTTGACTGGTTTTAGATTTGCAAAACTTTTGGGAATATTTCTTTGATGTCCTCGGGATTTTATCTTAAATTCTGTAAGGCTTGAGAAAAGCAGAGTTTCATTTATTGGTTTTTTTAATTACACTTAGAAGGGTCGATTGATTACCATAATGAAAGGGCCTAGGTATTGGACACAGAAATGGCATTTTGAAAACATGCTGAACTCCAAGAAACTGTGAAGAAACCATCTGGAAATCGGAGTTTTTTTATCATTTTTCGCTTATCCCGAAGTGATGCTTTGCCGTTCTCCTTCAGAATGGTTAATTGAACGTAAATATTTGCTACGAACTTTAGGTTCATGAATAAAACCGACCAAATGTCTGATATTACGCCCAGAACGCTTTCCTATTCCGAAGCAAAAACGAGCACACAAGTGTTTTGAAACTGGAAAACTTATTTTATAATAGGCTGTATTCAAGAAAGAAGTGGTTTTCAAAATAAGAGGTTCAAAAATACTGCTGGAATCTTTATTTCGGTTAAAAGGCTATAGTTACTGACAATTTGAGAAGTGAAATTAAATGTATGAAGAAGCTGGATGAGCTACGGTTTCAACCAGCAATATTTTCATAGTAACTCATCAGAAAAAAAATAGTTTTTTTGCTCGATCAGTTTAGAAGTCGTAGTATCAGCTGTTTGTATCAGCCAATGCAACTGGAAGCCTCGGAGATGCGATGAGACTCCTTTAGCGCCGTTAATCCGTCTGTAAGAATCGATGTTAGACGGATAGTTCAAAAAATAAGGTCAGCCATTTGTGAGGACGAGGTAAAAATCATCAATAAAATATGAGAAAATTAAATTGGCCCTGCTATTGCAGGGCCATCTGAGAGAGCAACAGGAAACAAATACTGTTTACAAATTTTTTTTCTTTCTAAAAACTACTTAAGTTATTTACAAAAACGAGATTCTAAAACAAAGAAAACGGTATTAAAAAGTAGTTGAAAACGTAAAAGAAAAAATTTAGCAAAAAAAATTATATTAAAAAAAATATATTCTCACAAAAAAAAATTATATAAAAAATATATATTCTCACAAAAAAAGTATGTTTTTACAAAAATCCATTTATATTAAGAAAATATATTGTATTTAAATAGAAAAATTTATATTAAAAAAAAATATATATCACAAAAAAATACGTTTTTATAAAAAACAAAGGATATTAAGAAAATATATTTTAACAAAAAAAAGTGTTTAAAAAAATATATTTTTACAAAAAACAAAGGATATTAAGAAAATTATTTTAATAAAACAAATTATATGAAGAAATATATTCTCACCAAAAAAAAATGTTTTTACAAAAAAAATGATATTAAGAAAATATATTTAAATAAAAAAAAATTAAATAAAAAAATATATTCTCGCAAAAAAAATATGTTTTTACAAAAAACAGAGGATATTAAGAAAATATATTTAACAAAAAAAATTATTTAAAAAAAATATACTTTCAGAAAAAACATATGTTTTTACAAAAAACAAAGGATATTAAGAAAATACATTTAAATAGAAAAATTTATATAAAAAAAAATATATTCTCACAAAAAAAAACGTTTTTACAAAAAACAAAGGATATTAAGAAAATGTATTTTAACAAAAAAATTATATTAAAAATCATTTCTACATAAAACAGATATTAAAACAAAATTACTAAAACAAAACAATAAAATATAACAATATTACTAAATATATTTATAAAAATATATATTAAAAATTTATATTAAGCAAAACATAGTATATTAAAAAAAGAACAATAGTATATTAAAAAAAAATGTACTTCAACAAAAACAAGAAGAATGATATTAGAAAAATATATTTTAACAAAAAGAAGATATAAAAAATGTATATTAAACCACAAAAAAAATTGTATTAAAAAAGTATACTTTAACAAAAAGAAAACTGATATTAAAAAAATAATTTAAAAAAAAAAAATTAATTAAAAAACATATTTTAACAAAACTTAATAAAAATATAGTAAAATAAGAAAAAGTGATATTGAAAAAATATATTTTAACAAAAATATACACTAAACCAAAAAAAAACAAAAACATTAAAAAAAATGTTTGCAAAAAAATTATATACAGAAAATGTACTTTAACAAAAAAAACATATTTTCACAAAAAAACATATTTTTAAAAATATATTAAAACAAAAAAAAATTATATTAAAAGAAGTGGGTGGAAAATGTTTAATGCACCACCAAAGCTGCCGTCACAGGAATGGTATGTCCGGAGACTGAAAAACTCCCCCTCATTTGGAACCGTCGCCCACTCGGTAACCGCTTTCGCATTCCTTCAGAGTGGTGTTCCACCCTCCTCTTTACAAAGTGAGTGGCGTTCCACCTTCCTCTTTACCTATGTGACCGACTGCTTTCTACAGCATTCGACGTTCTTGTTCCCAACGCAAGTATTAGGGAGAATAAATTTTAACAAAAACAAGGTACCAAAAATGTATTTTAACAAAAGAAACTGCGATCAATTCATTAAGTCCTTCACCAAAATCAATGTGCAAAAACTGATTAAATCATCAACAACAACAAAACACTGTAATCTAAAATAAATGGAAATCTTTCAACCCCCTGCAAATATTACTGTACTCGTATGCTAAGAAAAGACTTATCGATAGTAGGATAGTAGAGAGTAGAATAATATGGCAGGGTTGGGAAAGAAAAAAATATTAGTTGGGTATTAACCCATAATTAGTAGAATGATTTCATTACTAATTTTTAGGAATTAGCAAAAAATTGTTGTATTTACATACATAGCAATGTTTTTACAATAACTTAAAACACAGTTTGCAATAAAAGTTTAGTATCATAACGTTTTGATCAGTGTTGACTGCCCTCTTTTTTTAATTTTGTTTTATTTTTATTTTAAATTTTGTTTATTAACTCCTATTTTTAATTCTTTTTTTGTATTTTTTATAAAAATATAGTTCTTTCTCCAGCAAATATGATAAAAATTATAGTTACGAAAGTAAAAATTAACATCAATATTTCAATGATCAGAATTGAGCGAATGCACGAAACTGTTTTTATTAGGAAAAAATGATTACAAACTATAGAGAATAATATATATTTATTTAATACTTTTTCCGATAGTCAAGTTGCGATCAGGGCACTTTCTCTGCAAATGTCCGGCTCTTGCGGCTAGGCGCTTGAGATTCTTTAGCATGCCCTTTGGGGATGGCTTAAAGAAATTCTCCAGCCTAGATCGCTTTTCTTTCCTACACTACATTAACAGCTCTGAAAGGCTGTAGACGGTTTTTTCTTCCCTAAATTTTTCTTTGCACAGGTAATGGTCCACATTAAGGTATCAAAATGGCACGTAAGTGCTACTTGCAGTGTACCTGGGGTACTCTTGCCATCTAATCTACCTACCTGGAGAAGTTTGCGCCTCTTGAAACTTGCCCTTTATTGTACTAAAATTTAAATTAAATTTTTTAACATTTCGAACTAAATTATTTTTTTATTATCAAATTAAAGTTTTTAAGAATAGTTGCTTACATGTATATGTATAAGTATGTATATGCGTAAGCATTTTGTAGATCTATAGTTATTGAGCGCTGCAATTTTAAGTCCGGAGCAGTTCACTTAAATCAAAACTCAGATTATGTTTCCTATAAGAATACAACCATACGATCCATTGGCACTTCATTCCACTGCTCCACTGCAACTTTATTAAATCCACCTTTTGTAAACTCCATCATTAAAAACAAAAAGTTTTTTTCCGCTCAATACAAATCATTCGCCTGCAAGCGAACTTCAAAATTCCTCAGCACTTTGGCAACATTTTAATTATTGAATATTGCAAAAAAAATGACTATTGCAAATTTTAACTGCCATTCAACAGATTTTAAGGATATTCAGTCAGCGCTTAACTCACATCCGTCAGTCAGCCAGTCACTTCAACTGCATTTTGGTGCACTTCACCACGCCTGTGGATTTCGAATGAATTGGCAAAAGCGCTTTAATTACTGCTGCTGTTGCTATTTTCTTTTTTTTACATTTTTTTTTCTTTTTTTGGCATTTCGACCAACTTCATTGCCTTTGGCTATGTGAATTCGCTTGCATTTCGAGCTTAATTAAAAATTATCTTTACACACATAACCTTTATTGCAGGCAAGAGCAGACCAAACCGAAAAAAATAAAAATAAAAAAAATAAAATTAAAAATACGCCTGCAGAGCAAAAACTTGAAATAAAATGGCATACACAATGGCCGGTACATAAAGTAACTCAGGCCACTTCACGGTACACTGAAATATTAATTAACAAACACAGTAAAGTAAGTAAAAATAAATAAATAAATAAAAGGCAAGAAAATGGAGGAAGAAAAAAAATTGGCAGAAATTGATGCTTAAATGGATTTTAATGCATATTTTATTAAATTCTACAAAATTGTGTAAACAACTGCATTTTGCTTTTAAGTTGAGATGTTTTGAATAATTTTGTACTCGTACATACACACGAGCAGATATGTACATAAATATATATGTACACTCCGCGACAAAACGACAGCACATCCGTATTTCGACCGGCGTTGTACAATTCTTCTTTCTTGTTTTCAGTCTTCATTAGTTTTAGAGAAAAACCGAGCTCTTTGTCTAACAAAAAGTGCATACATCGAAGTTTAAAATTTTGTAAAAAAAAATATAGAAAAATTCGCAAAATTTCCTTTCCAATTCCACGGTTTTTAATTAGAACTTCAAAAGAGATTTCTGGTATGCAGTTTTATGGCTTATTAAACTTTAATTTGTAAATTTGTAGGTGTCAAAAAATGTTTCTGGTTTCTGGTTTCTGATATGTTTTTTCCTTGACGGTGTTGCTCATTCTCCCCATAAAACAAATACACGAAATTCTCTTTTATGTGAAGAAAATGCGTGGAGTTTTTTCATACAGTTTGAAACTTGGATTTGTATGGTTTTTGTATGATAATAAACTGTACTTATAAGAGGTGGTTAAGTTTCAAGAGCCAGTGTTGATTTTGAATAAAATACAATTCTTTTAGGAAATTATTGTCATTTCTCTTTATTATGATATTGATGGTATGGCTCAATTACGCATGGAATAAATATTAGCCAAATGGCCTCGGCGGCACACCTCCATCCGATGGTCCAAATTTTTGATGACGCGAGGTATAATTAATGTGCCGAATTATCTCATCTCTTGAATTGTTGTTAGCTTATCGACGTATACCTTTTCTTTCAAATAACCCCAAAGAAAAAAGTCCAACGGTGTCGTTGACGTTTAGGTGTGGTTCATATTCAAGATCGGCCCTTGAAATTTAACCACCCTTTACTTTTATAAAAAAAAACCATCGCCTTTTTTTCGATAATTTCTCTCCATTTTAAACGGAATATTATAATTTTGCGATTCTAGGAGTTTTCATTTATATTGGTAGAAAATCTGATCAGCTCATTTTCACAAGCGGAAGAGTCCATGTAAAGTGAGCCCAATATTTTGGACAATGTCGTCAATTCTTACAAACATTTTATGTTTTGTAGGCTTGAGGAAGGGTTTAGAAAAATCTAATAATTTAATTTTTTTTTTACTTTTGTGGAAAATTATGGTACATGTATAGTTTTTGAAGTGGAATTACTTCAATTCTTCACAACATTTTTACGATTCCCTTTTAATGTTTTTGGATAAAATATTCTTAAAAAAAGTTATATGAGAAAAAACCTTTACTTTTTATCATTAATTGTTTGGTAATTTTTGAAAAACCCTCCTCTCGAATTTTTTCTTTTTTTCAATAATAGCCGCAAACATACTTGGTATAGATCACAGGTAAAGCACGGTCCTCGCAATTTTCCAAAATACCTACTTTCCCTGTTTCTAAAAGACTAAGATTTAAGCATCTTGGTTCTCACTTCTTTTCTGCGCCTGCTGATGTAGCAGGTCTTGATAAAAAAAAATCTGATGGACTTCAACAGCAGCATAAAGAGGCTAACACAACCAACCACAAACACTCAACTTTTTCCTTCACCTCTTTTCCCCCTCTTGCAATGGTACCACGAAGGATGAACCAAACTTCTTTCATCCAAGTGGGCCCACTCTCTGGGCAACCATCAGTACCTAAACTAACCTAACCTACCCTGTTTCTAAGAAAAAAAATCTCATTCCTCAAAAACCAAAAACTTATTCTTTCCATCCTTACACCCGCACAATAGTCCGCGCATTATTTGCATTGTGCCTGCTGAAACAAGCAAGAAATAAAGAAAAAGGCACAGTTGCCCATTGCATCAGTGACGTCAGCAAGAGGAAGCGGGCAACCGCGGTAATAGCGCAGACACACCAATTTTAGCGAAGTCCTCAACCATCTGTGCGATCTTCCTGGCAGAAAAATGTGACACACAGATGGCGCTCCAAGCAGTAAGAAGGCCTCTCAACGGACATTGCTTAGGACTGATAGCGGCAAGCTGGCTAATCACCTACCCTGACAGAAATCAAATAGATTAACGAAACCAACGGAAGACAAGTCTTGTCGAGGCTCTATGCTCCCGAGAGGAGTTGCGTGATAGGATTCCCATAACAAAAAAAAATTGAAGAAGGGTATTTTTCAAATATTTTCCCCAACATAACTAAAACTTTTTCTCAAATATTGTTTTTTTTCAGGTGTATAGTCATATTCAAAGAAGGATCCAAATTACAAACTAACCCCAAGAATTGTATTGGTTTAGTTTATATAGCATATATATGTATGTTTGCATCTCCTTCTACTCAATATTGAGCTTGACTAAGTCTTCTAGTGTAGCAGCCACTTACACTTACCTTTAGCCTCAAACACTTCAACTTTCCTTGCCCACTCCGCGCCCTAGCATATTTGATGAGCAGTCTAATGGGCGTGTAATAAAACTATCTCGTTTAAGAGTAATGCAATACACTTTTCTTGTTGTTGCATGTTATCTAATATTTTTAAATATTAAGTACATATGCACTTTCCGACATACGCACAGGCGTCCAGTGTACACTCGCATACAAATGTGTCAATATTAAAAAGCTATCGATTCGCTTGAGTGCATTTTTGAATGTATGCGTGTATGTGTGTGAGTGTGTACATATGGACATATATTATAAATTTGTACACATATTTATTCCAAGTAAACATAACCCTCGCCTAACTGTCTATTGCGCTATGCGTATGTGTTTGTTTGTTTGTCTATTTGTTGTTAGACGAAGAAACAGCAAAGCGAAAAAAAATAAATAATAATAATAAACTTCTGAGCAAACTGACTACTGCTGGCTGACTGACTGACTAACATTGCAATGTACTGGCGCTGCTGCTGTCCCTCGCTAAGTATTTGCTCGCGCTGACTTGATGAAATACCAATGAAGAATATTACTCGATGAGCGATGGTAATGGTGACAGTGATGATGATGTCGATGGCGGCGATGGTGCCGGCACTGGCGTTTAACTTGGCGACGACATCGTTGTTGTTGATATTGTTGTCGTCATAGCCATAGCCGTCGCCGTCGTCGTCGTCGTCGTCGTCGTCGTCATCGTCGTCGTCGTCGTCGCTGGTGCTATTCCTCCTCATCAATGTTTGGTTAGATAAAATTGCGAAGCGCAAAAAATAAACACATCAATTTCATTTCAAGCGCACAAACAAGCGACTTTTTGCAAATGTACCAGCACTAAAACACTATTTTAGCTACATGCATCCATACATACACACACACACACACACACACACACACATATTTACTCACATACTCGCATACTCGTGTATGTACATATTTAAAGTATATTGACATGCATGTTTACGATATATTTGCTTTTTAGCGCTTTTAACGTCGCACGAAGGAGATGGAAGAAATAGGAACAAAAACAAAAACAAAGGCAAAGAAATATACGAGCAGCAACTGCAAATATTTTACAACAACTGACAGTCCCTGATGACCCAAAAAGCGTTAACGTTTTTGTAATGCGACTTATGTTTTTGTGGTGTGATTGGCATATGCGAGTACACACACGCACACACATACATGCATACATGCATACATACAATCTAATATAAATAGGTTTGCTTACATTTGAGCAGAAAAGTTTTGCTTACAATTTATAATGCAAAATACATAGAGTAGCCTCGAGTCAAAGTCGGATATTAGAGCAAACAATTTTCCACGTGACAGTGACTTTAATTACTACTTTTGCTTCTGCAATACTTCTTTATTTTTGGTTTATATAGTTTTCTGAAGTCCAAGTTAGTTTTCCGAAACAATTTTTTTCTTTAGAAGGCAAAGCCAATTTCTGATAAAAATGTTCTTTATGTGCCCAAAATCCATGATTCAATTATTAAAGGTTTGCTCCTTTGTGACATTAGAATTTTGACACTCCCTTACAAAAGGTCGCATTTAAGAAGGGCGTAGAAAATGGAAAAATTAAATACCTTTTTGGTAAAAATGGTAGCAAAAAACGTTTTCTTTTTACTTAAATTATAACTGGTACAAACAGAAATTGCCAGGAATGATATTAAAAAAATGTTATTAAGTAAAACCCAGATTGATATTTTGAGAATTAGTTTTTAAATTGAAAACTGATAACGTAGTTGGGAAATTTTACCAATATGAAGTTATTATATTACCTAATGCTATGCCCACGTAAGTTTGGAGTTTTGACCTCCAAGTCGCGATTATTCATTCCTAACTACTTGACAAACTACCACTGGTATGAAACACCAAATGATAGAAAATTTTGTTTGTAATAGCAGAGGCTCCTCGACAGGCAATGGCACACCTCCGAGTGTATTTCTGCCATGAAAAAACTCCTCATAAAAAGCCATCAGGAGGCTATGATTAGTTACATATTGCTAAATGAGCTCTTGTTGGTAACTTATGTATCTTAAAAGTAACATAGTACTTCCCTTGAAAGGCATTGGACTCAAATTGTTAAAACGTCCATCTTTCACGTTCATTGCCCCAAAAAGATGATTTGTGATATCCTGATTTAAGCTGTATTTCAGTGTGTTTTCCATATCGTCTTGGTTATTCACATACCGAGCAAGTGCTTATACACCCTTTTGAAAACGAAATGTTTTTCCTACAAATTTTACATTTCTTCCACTTTTGCTAAACATTTCTAGAGTTAACAACCCAGTGTCTTGCTAAGGGAGCCGATTTGTCAAGAGGGAATGAGAAAGCTGCTTACTGAGCAAACCTTTTATTATTGAATCATGCCCAAAATCCATGCTTTTTATTATATTTAAAATAAATTAATTTTCATTTATATCTAAATACTTCAAGAAAAGTGTGAATAAAAACTTTAACTCGGTTAGAGAAAAAAAGTTTATGAATTGGAGTGAAATTTAGCCCAGCGTTTCGTTTACATTAAGAAAAATAGGTGTAACTACCGGAGGTTAGTTTAGATTAGATTTGTGGCGCGTTGATCAAGTCTAAGCACTCAGTCAGGAATACCATTGTACTACACCCAGATAGATTACAGTGGAAG
Organism: Anastrepha fraterculus; assembly: GCA_037575425.1. Lineage (NCBI taxonomy): Eukaryota > Metazoa > Arthropoda > Insecta > Diptera > Tephritidae > Anastrepha > Anastrepha fraterculus. Next base: position 44,352 of record JAYXIM010047246.1, on the reverse strand, counting down.
GAATAGAGAAACAGGATAGATGCAGTATGGATAGTAAGACTGAAAAATTGAGTCAAGGTTACTCTTCCACGCATCTTTTGTAATCATTGTTGAATCTTAAGAGGTCCGGAAGAGTATGAACTTTATCCATACTTAGTACATTGCATCCCAATAGCCTAAGTCTGGTTCTAGAAAACGCCGAATAGCTACAGAGAAAATGTTCAGCAGTATCTCCATTCTCACGGCAGTAAAGGCATATTGGGTCGTCAATCATTCCATGGTAGCCATATGGTGACCACAGGCGTTGTGCTCTATGATTACACCCATCAGTACTCTCAGGTTCTTCCTGCTGAGTTTAAAAAGAAAAGTCGCTAGTTTCCTATTTGGTTCTTTCGCAAAGCGCTTGGCTACTCTGCTGGAGCCCAACTCAGACCAACGACTTCTATGAGTAGACCTAATAAAGTCATCAATGCATAGTTGAATCGTTGCAGAACTGACACCTAGAAAGGGTTCATGACCTAGTGGTGCCCTTGCAGAGCCTTCATTAGCCAGTTTATCAGCTAACTCGTTCCCTGTAATATCACAATGTCAAGACACCCAAATAAGACAAACTTCTGTGTTTTACAACACTGTTGAGTTTTGTCTTGCCTTCACCAACTAATTTCGAGGAGCAGCATGGGTTAGCAAGGGCTCTTAGTGCAGCTTGCCGGAGGTTAAGTTATTTCATCTTATTAGAATATTCGGAATTCATATTCAGAATTTGAAGAAGGAAACCTTTTGAGTATGCGGTTTTAAAGCTCATTAAATTTTAGTGTTCCAAGGAGTGAGTTTCTAATTTTTTTTCTTGCACACGATGTTGGACATTTTTTTCCTTATAAAAGATTTCAGTCTATGTGCCTTACATGGAAGAAAATTCTGAATATCGTATGCAAAAAAAATTGTGAAATATCAGCAACGAAGAAATTTCAGTCAGGGTACAGTAACCTCAGCGGGTCAGGGGCTAGGTTTTGCCCGAGGTAAGGTATGCCTGTTTTAAAAGGTGACTAAAATCTAAGTATAGCAGTCCCGGAGCAGTATGGAAACTCAACTGGTAGTGTCTTCGGGTACAAGGTCAGACCGAAGACTTCATCTCAGTACCACGGAGAACAGGAGCCCTCAGAGTTCACTCTTACCTGTTCTTGGGAACGGCCCTTCGGAGCGGTTTTCGTGGTGGCTGTGTTTAATTACTAAAACGCGGGAAAATATTTTCTGATTGGTTTGTATTTCGAGTGTCTTTCTACGATGAAAAAGCTCCTCATAGAAAATATCTGCCGTTCGGAGTCGGCTTGAAACTGTAGGTCCGTCCATTGGTGGAACAACATCAAGACGCACGCCACAAAATAGGAGGAAGAGCTCGGCCAAACACCCAAAAAGGGTGTACGCGCCAATCGTTAGTCAAATTCAAAATGGGGGATCAAAATTTGTGAATATATTTTTTCAAAACAGTTTGCAGATACAATCGAAAAAACACCAAGTTTGAAAATTTTTTCGCATCATTTTGAATTTCTAAGCTACCTCGTAAGTCTGAAACTACAAAAAATGCCATCAAATATGGGCAAACGGGGCTTGTGATGCCAATATATAGCCTATCCCTCCCAAATGTCAACCTCACATTTACGCAGTACTCGCAGCTCGTCTGGTTGCTAAAGCCGGCATCTTAGCACCAGAATCGGAGAAGTAGACTAATAACCTATCAATCTTGGGCGGTCACACTAGTTGTTGTTATTGTTATCGTTGTAGTAGCATAAACATTCCCCATACATATATGAGGAATGCTGCTGAAGTGACAGTCCTTTACCGGATATAAATCCATGTCGTTCCAGTTACGTGGGAAGCGTTGAGAAGCATGGGAGTTAAGAAGAGTAAGTCGAATAGGTTGGTGCGTGCACCGGTCGGTTTCTAATACCCCTCGGCAGGCAATGGCAAACCTCTGAGTGTATTTCATCCTTAAAAAAGCTCTTCATAAAAACCATCTGCTATTTCGAGACGGAGTAGAATTGTAGGTCCTTCCATTTGTGGAACAACGGCAGTACGGGCAACACGAATTGGAGAAGGAAGTCTGCCAAACACCTAAGCTCCTAACAACCAAACACCTAAGCGCATTGGGTGTAAGTTTTAAGGAGTATATTTCGTATAATTTTGTACGACAAGGTCCTGTATGGTGGAACTGAAATCGTAAAAATCATCAAAGCGCAATGAAAGTCCAAGTCTGCTCTAAAAGCATAAAAATTGTATGCAGTTCCTCACGAAAGCGCATGGTGACGTTTAATATGAAGGTTAAGTTAGGCTAGGCCGCTGCTGTTGTTCACTAAAGGGGCACACTCAGGGTTGTCACCCGTTCTGATGCCGCATGACGATCTTTTCCTGTCTCCTAAAACCGATGTGAACCGTTCAGAAATTTTAGAAGCTCCCTGTGAAGTAACCCCGGCCGTACGACGTGGCATCGCAGAAGGTATTAGGTACTGTAAAAAACATACAAAATGCCACTCGATGTGTTAAAAATTATTTTTACTTTTATATATATATATTTTTTTTTGGCATCGCAAAAAGTATTAGACGCCGTACAAAAATGTGCAAAATGCCACTGGATATGTTAAAAATTATTTTTAATTTTTTTTTTTTTTTTGTAGCATCGCAGAAAATATTCGATGCCGTACAAAAACGTGCGAAAATATTTTCAGTTTTATTAAATTTGTTTTTAGAGTTTGTTCGTCCCTTAAAGGGTTAATTTCTACTTGTATGCTTCGTTTGCTCAATTTTTTCGCTTTTGCACATTAGTTTACCTTGACGGCCTTTACCTACGACACTGACACTTTTATTGTTATTGCCTGAAACCTGTTCTTATGGATAAGCCTTTTTCATGCTTGTCGTCGCCACTTTAAAATCGTAGTCCTTTTGTTCTAATTTCTTTAGGCTTCTTTGGGCTTCTTTGGGCTTCTCAACCCTTCCCACATTTATGTATGTATGTGCATATATTTATTTTATTCACTTTTCAACGCACCATAACTTGTTTGGCTTATACGTCCGCTCGTAAACGCTGATATCCGCCCATTCTACTTGCATCGCCGTCATCGCCGTGGTTCTCGCCATCGTCCCCGCCAACATCGGCCGCGTTGTGTTAGCGCGCTGATCAACAGCGAAAGACACGCCATGCTTGTGCTTTATACTGCCACCAATTTGCCTTCTAAACGCAAACGTAGCTGTTCATTCAACCTGGCTGACTGACTACCTGTTTCCTATTATTATTTTGTGCTTTTTTCTTATTTTTATCACCGTGCACCAACCAGTCAGTCTGATGACCAGTCACTCAAACGGTTGGCTCGGTTGGCTCGGCTGGGCTGGCTCGTCCAGTTGTACAACCAGTTCGCCAGTTAAGTTCTACGGTTCACTGTCGTCGCCAATGTCTGATGTCTTCAACAAGTTTATTGCCATGCCAACTATTTTTGAGCTGTTGCCTGCCCGCACTCGTTCAAGTTCTTTTTTCTTGCCACTTTTAATGTTGCTTTTGAAGCTGCATCTTATCTGGTCTGCTGAATTCTACGTGCTATTATTTCCTTTGAATTGGCATCCTGTTGTATGTTTGTATGTATGTATGTATGCATGTGTATGTGTGTGTGTGTGTGTGTGTGTTTGCTCCAGCATTAACAGTCGTTTGGTCCGCTCATTCACCCCTTCAATATATTTTATATCCATCAGCTTCGGGTATCATTGGAAATTTTATTTTCATTTTTTGCCGTCGCATATGTTTTGGTGCATTTTACGAGCGCAACGTTCAGTTGGACTTAGTTAAACTGCTGTTTGTCGCTAAGTTATAGAAATGGCTTCAGCAAAAACTAAGCGAAAGAGTTTATAGTCTTCTGTAGAAAAAAAACGAAAGGCGCACAGATATTTTAATTACGATTTTCGCGTTAAAAGCTTAAAATATTTTTACGAGCTGCGCACACGCACACACAAACACATTATTGTCTTAACCAAATATAAAATACTTGAATATCTTTTCAACTAAGTCCATAAAACTCCAATTGCATTGTGAACGATTTTATTATCATCCTGGGTATATTCGTATTTTGGGGTTTTATTAATGTTATTATGCATGGAATACAGATGCCTGTATATTAGGGCAGTTAACTTTTGGGGCCACCAAACGAAACAGCGATTATGCGAAGCAAGAGTTCTTTAGGGGGGTACGTAACTAAGGGCACTTCAGACAATCGATTTTTTTGTCTTTTAACAGTTACTTTAATAACTTAAAAAAGACAAGCTCACAGTGTCAGGGTGGCACAAAGCTCTGAATGTTTTTATTATTATATCATTCACAGAGTTGAGTCGGATGAATACTGGGAAAAAAACTTTAAACGAGTTTTTCTCGAAACCACACTGTCGTTAGAAAGGAAATCCGATCTCAAGTCCTCTTTCTGTTTCTATATTTATATATACAACCCAAAAACCTAGGCCGAGCTCCTCATCGTATTTGTGGCGTACGTCTTGATGTTGCTCCGCAAATGGAGGGACCTACAGTTTCAAGCCTATTCCGAATGGCAGATATTTTTTATGAGGAGAAATACACTCGGAGGTTTTTCATTACCTGCCGAAGTACGACCGCTATTAGAAACAACTTTTTCTTCATTTTAGTCTTTCACCGAGATTCGAACCAACGTTCCCTCTGTGAATTCCAAATGGTAATCCCGCACCAACCTATTCGAATACGGCGGCTACCCTCTGTTTGTATACTCTTTCAATTTCAATTTGATTACGTTCTCTAATGAGAGGGCGAGTGAAAGTCAGTCTCTAGGTACAGAGTTAACTGCCTTGCATTTGTAGCTCTGGGCATAGGTTTCGTAAACAGTACTCGGGTAGACAGGAGGAAATTATAGCAAAAGAGGTTTGAATAGCAACAGCCTGAGAGTGAATAGTCTAACTAGAGTTAGACGCTCCCACGTTAGTCGGTTCTTGCTACCGGAACCGCTCGGACTTATTTATATATCCCGCCAAGGATTGTCACTTCTAGGGCATTTCCCGTAAATGCATGTGGGGAATGTTTATGCGGCTACAACACAAACAACTAGTGATAGTTTTAGTTGAGATAGGGTAAAGAAAGGCTGCGGATGGTTCAGCTGTGAAATTTTGCAAAGGAAAGGTTTTGTTTTACAGCTCCCTCTGTAATATGAGTCCTGGAGGGGTAAACCTTGGCAGCTAGTGGTCATTTCTTAATGAGAAATAAATATATAAAAAAATTGGGTGAGACCTCCGCGCAGACATCAGTTAGTCTGCACTTAATATTGGGATATGCCGTGGAGCTAAACTACCACATTATTAAGATAACTGAATAGTAACGTAAAATCATTACAGGTAGAAGTTAATTTGGCTATTTCCCCGCTGAAAAGAAAAACGTATGGTCATCCTAGTCTATTAATGCCCTCGGTATTTCGTTCATTAGGAGTTTTGCTACTCTCTTTCCATTTCTGAGGAAATGGAGTAAAGGCTTCTCTCTAAACAACTTCGACATTACAGTCTATACAGATGGCAGTTAAATGGATTGTGACGTTGAAGCTGGTATATATTCTCAAATACTTAAATTTTGAAAATCTGTACGTCTTTCTAATGGCTACGCAGAAGTACTGGCAAATGGGGAAGCTTGTAGCCTATTAATCGCAGACTGCTCTGTTAAGGGCAATATCGTTATTCTTTCAGGTAGTCAAACTGCGATCCAAGCACTGGATTCGGCTGCTTGGAACACTTCTAAACCGGTAGAACAGATAGGGAATAACATTATCGCATTAAGTGAAAACTATAAAGTTACTTTTCGCCCGCACCGAAGCTGTGTTGACCCAGCCAACACACTTCCGATAATAGTAGAACAATCAGTTGAGTGGCGCTCCCCGCCCTACATGCTTTTCGTAGACTTTAAGAAGGCGTTCGACACTATCAAACGAGACGCAATATGGCTGGCACTGAGTAGGAAGGGAGTTCCCGCCAAGATAATCCGCCTCTTCAAAGCTCTCTATGAGAACTCCGAACTGCCAGTGCTTCACAAAGGCGATATCAGCGATCCATTCACTACCAACGCAGGTGTAAGGCAAGGTTTCCCCGATCGCCCCTTTTCTTCGCCATCGTCCTTGATGGCGTCATGAGCCAACTGACCCTGCACAAAAAAGGCATCGTATGGAGTTTCACAAAACATCTCGAGGACCTGGACTTCGCCGATGACATCTGCCTCCTCTCTCACAAACTCTCCGACATGCAAGCGAAGCCGGACAATCTAGTCACGCTGGCACGCACTGTCGGACTGGAGGTCAACATCGCTAAGACCAAGGCCATGAGAGTTAACCACAATAACGCAAGGCATATATTGGTTGTCGGATGCCCGGTAGAATTCGTTAAAAGCTTCTGCTACCTCGACTGCATCATCATGGCAGATGGTGGAACAGATGAAGATGTTAACTGCAGGCTAAACAAAGCAAGGGCGGCATTTGGGCGAATGCATACAGTACGGGGGAGTTTGCAAATCTCCAGGCAGTATTGTTGTACGGAAGCAAAACGTTTCTGGTCTCTAAGACCATCACACAGAGGCTACAATCCTTCATCAACAAATGCCTCCGCATCATCTGCAGAATATTGTGGCCAAACACCATCAGTAACGACGCATTGTGGAGATTAACGAATGAGGAACCCATCCTTAGGCAAATCAAATGCAGAAAGTGGTGATGTATAGGTCACACATCGAGAAATCCACCCGATAGTATCTCGAGAATGGCACTGGACTGGAACCCGCAAGGGAGCAGAAGTCGCGGTCGACCAAAAAGCACTTGGAGAAGGTCGATGCTGCGCGAACTAGCAGATGCCGACATCACATGGGATGGCGCAAAAACAACAGCCCAAAACCGTGTAAGATGGAAGCTCCTTGTCCGGTATTGGACAACAGAGTAGGCATGGACTTCGGTCCAACGATCCTCGTCATGTCCCTTGACTCCATCCAGAATCCTGCTTGGCAAGAGATACAGTGTGGTGCTGTCAGAGGCTCAACTGTGCTCAAACCCTGAAAATGAGCCCGGCAAACACTGCTGTTTTCACATTATCACGGATGGTTCCAGGACCGAGCACGGCTCCGGCTCTGGGGACTACGTGGAATCCAGCGGAACAAAACTGCACTTTACTCTTAGAGTGCATGCATCTGTGTTTCAAGCGGAGGTGTATGCTATTCAAGAAGCGATGAACTTTGTTGTGGAAAACAGATGAAGAGGCAGATCTATATGTGTATGCAGTGACAGCCAAGCTGCGCTCATGGCCTTAGACAGCCCACCAATCACTTCAAGGGTAGTCGAGTTCTGTAAATCCAGGATGAACTATGTAAGTAGACATAATAGCCTGACGATAACATGGGTCCCTGGACACGTGGGTATCGTGGGTAACGAGACCTCTGAATCCTTTGCTAGGATGGGCTCTGAGGCCAACTTCTTTGTCTCGGCCCTTCTACAGCCATCAAAGCCACGGTTAGCAAACGGGTTACTCTCACCCACAAGCGAGCTTGGCAGGCTGAGGGAGGTTGCAGATGGGCATAACTGATGTCACCTGTCATGTCCGACCGACTGTCGCAGTTCCTTCTGTCACTAAGCACTGTAGACTGTAGGCAGCTAGTTGGACTGATGACGAGCCACTTTTCATCTCAGACAAAGCACTCTGCCCAGCAAGTGTAGAGGAGCAATAGATGGCGGACCACTTTCTGTGCGTCGGCCCGGCCATCGCTCGACTCTTGAAGTCTTTGGCACTCAGGTGTTAAGAAGCGACCACCTTGGCTCCTTGGCACCACAAGATCTACTCAGATTTCTTCGTAGGTGGAGTAGATTTAAAGAATAAAAGAAAAAGGGAACCCGTACTGCACTGTACAATAGACTTAATGTTGTCTGAGTGCTGTACTTGCAAGTCTGCCGCGACAAAATAAAATAGTATTATCCAAAATCAGTTGAAGACTTTATACAACCTTTTATTGTTGAATTATTACTAAAAATTTAATGTAGAATTATTTCGACACAACTTCAGAAGTCCTAAATTATAGAGTGGTCAGATTCGGGATATTTTTTCGAATAGGATGTTTTTGACAGATCACGCGTCACTACTGCTAAACTGAATGCATAGCTTTTTTAGTATTCATCAAAATTTCATCATGGAAAGATTTACGCTTCAGCAACGTTTACAAATCGTACAAATATTTTGTTGAAATTTGTTCAGGAATGAGGCCCATTTTTGGTTTAATGGCTACATGAATGAGGAAAATTGTCATATTTTGAGCTGAAGAGCAACCCGAAACCTTTCAAAAACAGATGTTTGGTGCGGCCTATGGGCTGGAGGAATCATCGGTCCACAGGAAAAAAACGGTTCTCAGGAAAAAAACACTATTTTTGGGAATTTTTTTCTTAAATATGGATTGACCAAATTTATTAAAACCTTTTGTACATTACTAAGCATACTTTTAACTATATTCTGTAATTTTTTCATGCGGTAATACTTGAAAATAAGCCGGTGACAGACCATGTCCGGGAACGTCTTGAAAAAAAAACATTTTGCAGTGATCACTGTATCTCGGTCGGAAATTATCTGAAGCCGAAACCAATTCAAATTTAGTAAAAGTATCATTAAATCTTCCCCCCAACGTTGTCCGCTTATTTTTTTCTTCGTTTAAAAATTTTTGGCGACGGTCTAAAGTGAAAACTTCTATTTTCAACGAAAATTTCCGCCACTTTGTGGGTGGGAAACCCCCATCATGTCAAAAAAAAAATATTAACTAAACGTTGGGGGTAGGCATTTTATATGAAGAAAATGTGTGCCAAGTTTGGAATAAATCGGTCAAGTAGTTCTTAAATGGCAGTGATCACCGACGTTCAAAAAGTAGTTTTGACAAAAAACGCGTTTAAAAGTTTGAGAGCTGAAAACTGTATACCTACTTGTCAGCCGCGCTGCCTTCCCGAACGCTCGCACCTGTCAGAGCTAAGACGCGAGACTAATTAGACAATAACTCCAAAAGCTTTGCTCAGATCGGCTTAAAATTTTGGGAATATATTCTTGAAATGTTAAACAATAAGATAAGACAAAAAACAGAATCGATTTTTTGAAAGTGCAAACCCTAGGGGGTAAGGTTTTTTTTGTGTGAAATAAAATAATTGACTAGCAAAAGAAAATTATTGAAAATCATCATTTTTTCAGGCCTCTGGCTACCCCTAACCCCTCAAAAAATAAATGCCATGAATGGCTCTGTACAAAAATAATGAAGATTATCGAATCAATTTGAATTTTCGTTGTTTTATATCAATTTAAAATCGGATACTTCTAAATTGGTCACCCTTTATTAGGGTAAATTAAAAAAAAGGCAACATTTTTTAATTTTTAAAATATCCCTTAAGAAATAATGCATTTTTAGACAAAAATCTCCATTCTAGCTCGGAGTATGACATAGGACTCCTGACTCTTGAAGAAAGTTTTTAGTTCCTCCTCTGCATAATGGTGACTTTTGAGTATTTGCAAGCAACAACATTTATTTTTTATCAATGAAATTCAGGTTAAATATTGTCACTAAATTCATAGTGCCTTAGTATCTCGAACGACACTTCTCCAAAGTTTGGAAAAGCTATAAAATAAAAAACACAAAAAGGAGCAGAAAATACAAAAACAAATATCAAAAAGCTTTCACAGTAAACTTTGAACAGTAAACTTTTCTCCGAAATTAGACAAATAAATTCTTTGCACGAATGCACTCACGTTTCGCTGAAAAATAATAGATAAACAACAAAACCAAAAACAAAAACAAAAACGAAAAACACACAAATGGCAAAGCAGCTGCAACTATATCAACTACAAATCGCATTAACATAATAACAACATGTGCCCAGCGTACGCCAAAACATGGCACATCGTAGTGCTCGGCGTAAATAAAGAAAGACACGTTTATCTTTCCATTCTAAGAAGGAATAAAAGTGAGCATACATGCATATTTACTATATGCGCTGCTTATTCACGTACGTACGTGTGTGTATGTGTGCAGGAATTTGTCTATTTGTAAACGTCAGCAAGTAGGTGGCCATGGATATGCGCTACGTGCAATTTGCAATATTTGTTTTTTTTTTTTGTGTTTTTTTCAAAGCGCTCGCTTAGTATATTTTTCGCTAGCAAATTTCTAGTTTGCATTCGCTGAATATTTTTCATTTCGCTCATTTGTGCTTTATTTTTTTCTGTATATATACACACAAACATATAATATTATATTTTAGTTAATTTTTTTTTTCGTTTTTGGCAAACAAAACTCTTATCTTTTTTTCTTTCATCTGCCTCATTTCGATTCGGTATGAAAAGCCTTGCTGCCTTCATTTCCTGGCATTGAATGCCTCAGTTGTTGTGCAAAGCGCGCGCGGCTGTCGGCTGTCGAACTGCATTGTAACCGGTTCTTTGTGGCGGTTGGCGGTGAGGTCCCATGAAGGGCGCAATTGTGCTACTCTAGAGTGGGCTAGACTGCATTGTCCAGTGGCCCTTGACTGACTAGCTGTGTGTTTGAGTGGCCAAAGCAATGTGCGCATTTGCAAGATGAAGCATTGGCGCTGAGATGCGAATATTTATGTGTAAATGTGGAGTAGAAGGTGATGCTGACTTGGTACTCAGGCACAGGGAACTTCAAAAATGAAAATTTAAAGTTATTAGTAAAATCAGTTAGCAATTTCTGGGTCTTAAAGGCCTCCTTAGGATGTCACTTCTTTAAGGGGTTAGGGGTAGTCAGAAGCCTGAAAAAATTATGATTTTCGATCTTTTTTTTTGCTAGTCAATTGATTTATTTTACAAAAATAAAAATATAGCATTGATCATGATGACTTGACTTGAGCAAAATTTCAAAAAAAAATTACTAATTTCGAAGTTATCATAGTTTATGTGTAGCCCGTTTCTCTAGAAGTCCCTTGCGGTGATCATCACAAGTCCTTGGAGATTCATCTAAAAATCATTCGGACAAGAGAAATTAGTTTCATTAATAGATAATCTTCTGCCTGATCGAAGCTTTTTTTTCGCCATATTGTTGGCGACCTCAGGAAATATTTTTTCAGATTTTCTAGAAAAAAACCGGCAGTTAATTGTTTAAAAAAAAATCGAAATGTAGAAAAACAAAATCCTGCGATCAGACACGAGTTTTTTATGTTTTTCAAAAGCAGTATAAATTTGATTGAAGTCTACCAAGCCCAATTCCAAAAAAATAATTTTGAGGAAAACGTATTTAAGGTTTTGCTTTCGAGCTCCGCAGCGCCCGAGCGCCCTTTGTTAATTGTTGAATAACTCGAAAAGTATTTGTCGAATTCACTTCAAATTTTCACACAATATTTTTAAGATATCATACTTTAAGAAAATGTAAAAAATAAAAAAATCCAATTTTTTCAAATTTCTGACTACCCTCAATCCTGTAAGATGGAGCATCAGCAAGGTCCAAGTATTGGGAGAAATTATTAAAAAATATGCTGATTTTATGTACTTCATAGCTTCATTGCCTCAAGCTTAAAAAAATTTTAAGTTCAAAAGACTTTTTCTTAGAAATCTATTTAATCACAAATACTTTGTAGTCCATGTTATGATACGCAACTTCACCTTAATTTCCTTTCCGCCTGGAAATATGCATCAAGTTGCCTTGTATTTTCTTTTTTTAACTATAATTAAAATCGCGCGTTGAAAATCCACAAAACGCCAATGTATCCCACACTTTTGCAGACAAGCTCCAATGCATTGCATCATGAAGCTCTTCCCAGTAAGAGCTACTCTTTCCAAGAGTCGCCGCTTATCGAAAAGTGATTAACGGCATCACGCTGATGTCCGTTAGCAAACCTTGTATTTTGACAAGAGCTCATCTGAAATCTGAAATAATGCACGACATGCCCCAATGGACCTACTCAGCAACGCATCGCACCAAGAAACTTTTGTCAGAAAGAATGACTTTTTTCCGCCGAGCTCAAAAAATGTATGAAATGGTATTTGGTCGAAAGGTAATATGACATTGCAATTTATCGAGCTGCAAGAAAAAAGCCGTGAATGAGCTAATGGAACACTTCCGCCATGCTCGGTTTCTCCACTCTCCCTAAGCTTACTGCTTTAAACAGTTCTGTGAAGTTTCACAAACATCAAACGTAATCACCGCAATAAAGTTAACTCGAAAAACTGAATTTTTTTAATTTTGCTTTCATCTGCCTGTATTTTTTACATCAGCCAAGTCCATCTCTTTGATTTGCTAGCATTTTCTATTTTCAAATAATGGGACAGCATTTACTTAATTTATTTTTATAATATAATATGCGAGTATTTTGCAAAATTTTCTCTTTTTTTACACCTCTTTGAGTGCTTAGAAAATTTTCTTCACGGTACGAAACTAGCCCCCACATCGGTAGGTTGATGGTCGATATTATTTTAGAATACAACCCATGGGGTCAGCATATAATCATCACTGGAATCATTGAGGACCCGAAGTACCTGTCCTGCTTGGAGGAGGCGGGTAGCACTGAGCACTTCCTGCCTTTGCTAGAACAAGGCTACCAATTTTGTGTTCCGATGTCGTGAGAATGAGTAATGTTCGTTCTATAAAACTGGAGGACGTTAACAGATTTGCCAAAGAATCTGGCAAATTTTCACAGAACTAACTATCTCTATCTCTGTCTTTATTCTTTCCTATCTCTTTCTCTGATACTTTCTTCCTTCCCTCCTTGACTATCTATGCTCTTTTCAGAGCTCTAAATGCAATGGGCTTTTTGGCTGATTATTTTAGTAGCCACCAAAACTCTTAATGCTCCTTGGCTCGATTTGTTGAAATTTCAATTTCAACCCCCAAATAATATGAAAATGAACTGGTTAAGTTTTTTAGCAGTATGTACAAGGATTTTTTGAATCCCAGAATTATAGAACACCCGTCTAAAAGCCATTATTGAGGTATAGTTAGAGATTAAAAATTCTTCTCCATCGGAAGATGGATGCTTAAAAATTGTCACTCTATGGTGCAACCTCTTAAGTTAATTTTTAATAAATCTTTGGCTAAAGAAATATTCACGACGATTGGCAGCTGACTTCAGTCACTCCAAGTTATAAAAGGGGCAATAAGAGCAATATTGCGAATGACAGATGAATTTCTAAATTATCTGCTGTCTGTAAACTTTTTGAACGCGTTGGCAAAGACAAGTTATATGTATTTTAGTCGTAGGCAGCATGTTTTTGTAGTTGCATGATCGACATTATCAAACTTGTGAGTTTTTTATGAAAATTGCCCTACAGACTTCAGAGTGAATACCAAATTGACACGATATACACGGACTTCTCTAAAGCCTTCGATAAAATCTGCTATACGATTTTAGTAACTAAAGTGTCATTTATTGGGTTTCATTTAGACTTCCTTAAGTATATGCGACCCTATTTAATAAAGAGGTGCAGCACAGAAGTAATCGATGGGGTTTCTTCGAAACATTTTATTGCCACCCCTGGTGTAGCTCAGGGTAGTATTTTAGGAACTTTGTTATTTATTTTACTTATTAATAATATCTGTTCGTGTTTTTCCTTCGCTAATTTTCTTCTCTATACAGATGATCTACAAGTTTATGCAGAGAAGTTATTATTATGAGATATTCTAGTGATTCAGCCGTCCTACAGACTGAGCTGACTAATTTATTTTCCTAGTGTTTTATGAATCGTCTGTTTCTTAATATTGAAAAATGTCATAAAATCACATTTTCTAAGCTTCAAAACCTCCTTTATTAATTGTACATATCTTGCTTCGTCTGATGTGATTACAGATTTAGGGGTTTTTTTATTCAAAGCTCAATTTTGTCCCGCACTTAAATTATGCCGTTTCCAATTCACTTTCTAAGCTCGCTTTTTTTTGCAAGACGCCACTCATCGCACTTCACTGACCCATATACTCTTTAGGGGTTATATACAGTTAGAAGGCGGAAAAAATCGAATTTTCTAGAATTTATTTTTTTTTTGGAGAAAACTTGTAAATTTATTGATTGTTATCTTTAAACTGCATTTTAAAGCTTACAGTCTATGTCAGAAGAAAAGAACCGGCTTTTTCTTGTAAGTTCAAGATATATTTCGATCTGCTTTTTGGTGCGTAATAGTCTTACTCACGGGCTACGACGCCAGTGCTAACTCAGGTTAGTTTCGTTCGAAACTTTCCCGTAAACGCAACTAAACATAAACGAGTGAGAAGTACGCGAAACGTTTCGAGGCGGTATTTTTATGCACGCATTTGAAAGGACCGAAATTATCTTACGCCGCGGCTGCAAAACTGATTAAAAAATCAAAAAAGTTTGTTGTGATGTGGAATCAGCGGTATAAAATGTACAAAAATTTTAATGACTTTTCCGAGTGCGGCTTGAAGCGAGTGATGACAAAAAAGTAGGATAAAGTGATCGTTTACCTTTTTAAGCGGGGCCCTTCATTGCGACTACGCCAAGCATGATCAGTTCTTGCTAAAAAGGGATAAGATGTAAACATCAACACCATCGAACGACGACTGAAGGAGGCAAACATATCCTACGGTTCCACATCATCAAAAGCACTGCTCTCAGATAAACAAATTGAGAAACAACAAAACAAGAAAATGTATTGGACTGACCTTCCCAGTCCCCATACGCCAACCCCATTGAAAATGTGTGGTACTATGAAAAGGCATCTTGCCGGAAGACCAGTGAATGATTTAAAGCAACTCGTGCGTCAAGTTCGCAAAATCTGGTCCTGTTTGTCGACGAGCTACGCAGAAAAGCTGGTTCAAAGCATGAAGAAAATGCCAGGCTATACTCGACAACGATGAAGACCACACGGCTTATCGAGTAATTGCGACTCGTAATTTTGTATATTCTTTCATGCAAAAAAAAAAATTTAAATATATATCTTTTATACTTCATGAATAATCGCGGTTCCTTTTTTCTGACACAGACTGTAGTATTAGTAAAAATATTTATTTGCAAAGGAGCTACAGGTTATCTCCGGGAGCTCCTCTCAAAAACGACGTTTTGCGGTGACCACTATATCTCTGAACTGGATCATCTGCAATTACCAACCACCAAACAGATTTCGTTAAACTAATATTAAATTTTATTTTATTATAATATTTTTAAAAAATGGCGGTTTCTTAAAAAAAATCGATTTTTGACCTTAAATTTTTTATAAAAAAAAATGTTTATCGGTGAGAAAAAATCTTCGATTATTTACTAAAAAATATATTTAAACATTTTTTGAAAATTCTAACTGCATATAACCCCTTAAGATATTATACTCTGCGTTTGTTCGGTCCAAATTAGATTATGCTGCTTTCCACACAAATCGAGTGTAAAGGGTTCAAAAATTTGTGCGCGTTTCGCACTACACTTTTAAAACTTCTTTGACCTAAAACCATCATACGAATCTCACTGTTGATTGTCTTCAGGCCGTATCATTTACCTTTGATGGCGTTAATGGCGAAATTGAATGCTAATGCACCACTCGTTAGAACGTTGTCTGATTTTAACTATCTCTTACCTTTTTAGATTGGGACCTTTCTGGGGCCAAACAAGTATTTCAAGTAAAAGTAAAAATTAAACGACTCGCGCTTGTTAGTTCATGTAACTATTTAACAATAATAGAAAAGCGAAACCTAGCTCGAAATTTTAAGCAGAATATTTTACTTGTGTCAGCGCCTTCGAGCCATAAGATTTCACCTCCAAGCTCTGATTGGTAGTTTATGCGATTTTCAGAAGATAAATAAGGTGATTACCATGGGCTGGTAGACCATTAGCCAAGCAGACTATAAAAATTGCAAGCAAAATGTAATTCTGTGAAGTAAAGAATTTTGCAAAAAAAAATTATAAATAAATTAAGCATACATACGAGCTTGCAACATTAAATTATACTTCATACACTGCATTTACGTTGCACATTTACATAGGTACTATGCCTAGGTACTTAGTAATATACACACACACACACACACACACCGAAGTTTAGTCTTTTTTTCTATGCAATGCAAAGTCTAGTCTACGCCGTACTATGGAATTCTCGAAGAGTGTGCAATGACTTGTAAAAATATTGTTTATTGTATATCTATAAGCAACTATTCTAAGGTCGTACATCGGTATGCAGTACATCACTCAAGCATTTGCAGTCACTCAAATGGCAAGACGATTCTGTGCTTTATGAGCAAACTTCGCATTGCTGACCATACCAGACAATTACCCACCACCCATCAGCAGCATTGGCAGCATCACCAGCTTTGCATTTGCACCATTTGATGCAATCAATTTTATGTTTGGCTGCGTTGAACAATTCATAATATGAATATTTTGCAAATTGTCTGCTACATTACTTCCATAGATATGTACACACATACATATTTACGTACATACATACAGGGTGTATGAATTTCTAATGGCTCGAAAAGCTTCAAGGAAGAGACAAATGGCCAGGAGTGAAGTGAATTGTGACCGGAAGTTACTAAGTCCTTCAATTAAATCTGAGTATCTGCGAGTGCTCCGTAGATAAATGGTAACTTTTTTGAGGTTGTGAACTTTGAAATGAAATTAAATCCTTAAATACCCAAGAATGACGACAGAAACAGAATTGCGCGCATCGGAGAGTGTAGTTGTGCAGTGTTGTCAACTCTTTGCACTTAGCAAACCAAATTGTTTTTTATACCTAAAATGCGAAAATTTTTGGATATGTTTTTTTTTTTTACTTAAACTTAAAGTTCCCGAAACTGTGAATTAGTAAAAAAGAATTCTGTTATTACAAAAAGGCCTTAAAAAAGCCACACATGCATTTACAGCTTATGCTGAGAAGATTTCGGTACTATTGAAAATTTGTTGATTCTTATGAAATTTTAAGTTTTAAGTGCAAATCTGATTTTTTGCTCCTTTTGGAGCATTAACACCGATAACAATGTCAGCCTTGAAATCCAACGTAGAATCTCTCTTGCCAACAAGTGCTACTTTGGACTAAGTAGGCAATTGAGCAGTAAAGTCCTCTCTCGACGAACAAAACTAACACTCTACAAGGCTCTCATCATGCCCGTCCTAACGTATGGCGCAGAAGCCTGGACGATGACAACATCCGATGAAGCCACACTTGGAGTGTTTGAGAGAAAGATTCTGCGCAAGATTTTTGGACCTTTTCACGTTGACAACGACGAATATCGAAGGCGATGGAACGATGAACTGTATGAACTTTACGACGACATAGACATAGCCCAGCGAATAAAGATCCAGCGGCTACGTTGGCTGGGTCATGTCGTCCGAATGGATACAAACGCTCCGGCGGTACCAGCTGGTGGTAGTAGAGGAAGAGGAAGGCCTCCTCTGCGTTAGAAAAATCAGGTGGAGTAGGACTGGACTTCACTTGGTGTATCCAATTGGCGCCAGTTAGCACGAGAAAGAAATGACTGGCGTGCTTCGTTAAACTCGGCAAAAATCGCGTAAGCGGTTATCGCACCAATTAAGAAGAAAAAGAATGTTGGATCTTCTTCTCTCAACTCTTCTTAACATTAACACCTTTTTATGAATTTTATTTACTTATTTATTGAGAGTAAAGGATTCAGAAAACGAAGAACTATTTCGACAAAACCTGAAAATAAGGGAGCAACGATTGCAGATTGGATTGATATTTCGTACATGAAGCAAACATATGGCAATCAGGACAATCGCCAGCAACGCAATATTTGTCATTGGAAGACAATAGAGAGCGGTTGGTTAGTTTTATTGGGCCATTAGGCACTGAGATCTTTGATGCGGTCTACTGTGTTTCCCTGTGTGTCTATAATTCAAGTCTTCTAATGAATTTTAGCTTTTTTCTATATTGCCAGAGGATGCAGATTCACATCACCTATGTGAGTGAGTCTTTATCTTTCGAGAGCTGCACATTCACAGAAGATGTGCTCTGGTATCTCATCGCACAACTCGCAAAAAATACATAAACAAATTAAAGAGCCTACTTGACGCTCCTCTAGAAAAACGGATAAATTGTTTTGCCCGCCACCCGGTATCGTGCTGAGTTCCATATTTTCCCAGTTGTTGACAATTTCCTTTATCCGGGCTTTGGTAAACCCGCCGAAGTGCTCTGATTCTTGACTAGTGTAACTAGTGTCTCAGACTATAATTTACTGCGTAAGAGTGCAGTGAAACTGCGTAGCTCCTCGCTATCCAAGAGCCTACTTGATGCTACTCTAGATGGAAGGATGCATTATTTTATACGCCTCTGTCCTGGACTTTCCCTCCAGTGGTGTATGCATTTCGTATTCTCCCCGTCCTTGGCAATTTCCTTTATGTGGGCTTTAGTAAGCCCGACGAAGGGCTCTGATTCTTGAAATTTTGATGTAGTATCCAATTACGCTAGGTAATCCGCATGTTCGTTGCCGTCATGACCTCCATGTGCTGCTACTCAGCCCATCAAGATGGTGTTCTTTGTCACCAGGGTAGGGAAGAGAGTGAAGCATTCCTCAAAGAGTTTAGATGTTATTGGGCGGCCTGGCTGTCTGGCAAAACACAGATGTGCTTTTGAAGTAGGCATTCTCTGCCTCAAATTTCTATGACATGGAGATACGCATAAAAGACTGTGGAGTCCACTGAGATCGATCGTTTAAAGTTGGGCCAGACAGCACTTTCTTGCGGCTTTGTTTCTCTTTCTAGGCATTTGCTAGACTAAGAACCACTTTGTCTGGCAGTTATGTTGGTTACATCGGTTATATTATCTATCCCTCAATAGTTTTCTCAGATGCTTTAAGGAGTCAGAGAGAAAAATTTGAAGGGAAGTTAGTCTTACTTCCCTCTAATTCTCATTTTTTCAGCCACACTTCCTATTTAAGATCTCAAGCATTTACTATGCGCTTCTATGCGTGACTGCTTCGGTTCCGTCCACCTCCTCAAATCGATGCCGCGAGCTCCATTAGACCAATTTTAGTTTACGAGCAAATTTATTGAAACTCGTAGAAAAAGAAAGGCAAGTAATATTTTCTCAATTTGCAACATTTACGCTACGGCAATAAAATTCATTTGGAGTGAAATGCGCAAGAGGAAAATTATAGACAGATATCAAATGGATCAACACATATGCGCAAGTGGCATTGTTATACAAATACACACATTCACATACACATGCACACATTTAAAAATTTATTCGCAAAAGGACGTGAGTACGTGCTATCGTCCAGATTTGAGAAATAAGGCAAAGATATGAGAAATGCTTCTCATGCGTTTGTAATTTCCCTAGCACATACTCGTAAATGGGTATGTATGTTTGTATGTATGTATGTATGTGTGCATCAGTATTTCTGTCTGCATTGCAAATGTACGTGCAAGCTTTTCACACAACTACGCTGCTTAATTTATTTTTGCTAGAAAATTGCATAAATCCTGTTTGCTGAAATGCATTTCACTATTTCCTTTCCTAGAAATTCATTTAGACATCCTCCATTTAAGCTCCTGCTTTGTATGGCTAGAATTGATGGCAATTTTTTTTATTTAATTTTTTTCTGTTAAGAAAATCAACTGGGTTTCTCTCAATTTTATTGCACCATAGAGATTTATGAAATTTAAATGCATCGAAATTAAATTTATTTCATTGGAAAAAAAGGATCAGAAAAACGTATTACGTATACGCAGTGTTGTGCGTTTATGGGTTTTGTATTGAATTTTGTGTTGCGTTAGTAAATATGCGTTAGCTCACTTAGTATATTCTTAAAATTGTGTGTTTGAGCAGCTTTGAATTTTTCAAAAGTAAAAATGAATACATCTTTACAAAAATAAATTGCAGATATTTTACATAAGCCAATTAGAAGCTTTTTAAACGGCAAATAGTAGAAATAAAAGGTGAACAATTCATTTGAATTTCGAATTCATATTTGATTTATAATTTCGATTTTAGAAAAGAAAGGGTTTCAGCAACATAATTCTGCTTTCAAATGCCACTTTGACAAAGAAATTTAATGCAAGACTTTTTCACTTAAAGCCAACTGATGAGTTTTAAATGAGATATGAAAATACAGACATTCGTTGAACTAATACTCGTACTGTATAGCGGCCGCCGTAGTCGAATGGGTTAGCGCGTGACTACCATTCCGAATTCAGAGAGAACGTAGGTTCGAGTCTCGGTAAAACACCAAAATGAAAAAAGAGTTTTTTCTAATAGCGGTCGCCCCTAGGCAGCCAAGGGCAATCATAAAAGATATCTGCCTTTCGGAGTCAACTTGAAACTGTACGTCCCTCCATTTTGTGGAACAACATCAACACGCTCGCCACAAACAGAAGGAGGAGCTCGGCCAAACATCCAGAAAGGATGTACGCGCCAATTATATATATATACACATATATATTACTGTGTAGCAGTAGAGCTCATTCAGTTCTAAGCTTAATTTTCTCTGATATTCATCCACGGCCCATCAAGTAATGCGTAACTTTTCTTCGGATCACTTTAAGGACCATTTTAGCCAACCTTGCTTTGTATTCGCTTTTGAAGCAGAAATCTTTAGCACTCAGTTCGGAATAACGCTTGCTGGGAAGATTGAACGTTTAAATTTTTATATCTTTTTGTTTGTGAAAGAGTCACTGTATGTTCAGCTTTACATCTGCCGGTATCCGTATAGTACTAATTCACCGCCGAATTCATTCACGGTATTTTCGACTACTTATCATAGAAACTTAAAGCTCGGTGAAACTTTCTTTGTTCTTAAAAAATTTATGGAATACTTAAAAAATTTAATCATTTCTTCATCTCTTCAACGCTTGACATTACAGTGATCTATCTTCCCGATTATTACAACGCATTTACAATAGGTGCTGAGCTATTCATATACTTTTATGGTTTGTTTTGCCCAATAAGGCGAGCTTTCGTTACTTTTAAATAGATCAGTTTGTAACTAGTCTATTATGCAAACGTTGTAGCCCTATTATCACAGTGAAAGACTATATTTTATGTAATTTCTTTTTTTCCCCCGACAATAGTCAAAATTTTATTTAATCAATAAGGCAAGTTCTTATATATGTCTAAATGGGCCAGTTTCTAACTAGTTCGTTTTGTAAGCGTTGCTGCAGTATTATCACAGTGAAGGACTATTTTTTAAGTAACTTCTTTTATCACAACAATAGTCCAGGTTGGTTTTAATCAATAATGCAATTTCTTAACTAGTTATAAATGGACTAATTTCAAACTAGTTTGTTAATGACAATGTTGTTTATGTGTTTTTTATTATCCAATAAGAACGATCACACAACTATACCTAAATGGACTAGTTTCCAACTAGCCCTAATAAGAGGTGAACATCAGCGTTCACATATGCATTCATTTGTATCCATGTATATATATTAGCTCAACACTTGTCCCCATAGACCCCAAGTTATTTTTTTTCTTTTCCATTATAAATATAACTGACTTACATTCTTATTGGTCGATCAGCTTATTTTTTTCTACAGCAGCCGCTGCGTACACACGCACAAACACAAATAGCAATATGCATATTTTTCTGTATCTACTTATATTTAACATAGTTTCTTTAGAATAAGAAGTGAGAGAAAAAAGTGTTATGTCTGCAATCAGCGATTGATTGCTTGCAACATAGCAACGTTAACACTCCCCACACACGGCTAACTCTACCACTGAATAACTGTGTATTGTTGCTTGCATTTGCCATTTGCCGTTCGTCGTTGCACACAAATCAAAGCCATGCAGAAACAACGGTGTTTTTTGTTTTGCTACTTTTCTTCGGCTGTTATGCCTTTAACTTTTTATCTTCCACTTCAATGCATTATAACTTGACTTACCTACCTACTTCATTGCATAACATCGGACACCGTTAGCAAACACTATTTTTTTATTTCATTTTTTTTTTCTTTTTATATTTTAAATGAAATAACGTTGACGTTGTTTACCGAACGATTCGATCACCGTAAATAATGCAACGTTTATTCATAAGCCTTATGTACCTACATGAACACACACACACATGCACGATATTGCTGCAATATTTAATATGTTTTTTCGGATGTGTGCCTAACTACATATAGTATTTACCTATTTAAATCTTAATTTTAAAACCGCTTAATTGCTAATGGCGGCAAATAAACAAAGTTTTGAGGTCCGAAACGCTTTGCTAAAAGAGGCTCTGCTCATCAATCGTTTTTAGGGCATCGAATAGCGTAAATGCCGTGAAAATTTACCACGTAAAAAAATGTGTCCAAAAATGCATACAAAGATTTATAATTTCCTTATTACGAAAACTTTTATGTATTCCAAATCAAAAATTATGAACAATTAACATAGTTTTTAGGAAGTTAATTGATGTGCAAATTTCTTATGGTTACAATGAAATATAAATTTAATTTGTATAAGTTGGTAAGCGCCTTAAGTTTGATAGTAACTGAACTTTGTGTACCCGTCGCAGGTTTTTAATGAAATTTTGATACGAAAGAGTGGTGGAAAAAGTATAGAATTTTTTATGAAAAGCGCTTTAATTTCAAACGGAAAAACAACAGCTTAATTCACATGGCTAAATTCTTTTGATTAATTCATATTTCATAGGCATTCGAATACATTACTTATAGATACGAGTATATGTGAAATATAATTTTAGAAAAATGGCCGTAACAGCACCGCTGCAGCTACATAATACATCCGAATGGACCATTCTTGCAGGGCAATTGTCAAAAATACTGCTCAACTTCATAAAGAACGCGAGTTATGTTTTGACCTCCAGCATAGTGATCATTTATGATTCGGCAGCATAGACTGGAAATTTTTACGCTCTCCCACAGAAAATAGTCAAATGGGTTCATGAGGTTCATGGGTTCACAAAAGCTTTAGCTTCATCCGATATTGATCGAAGAAATATAGGCCGAGAAATCGCCGGACTAAAAACCACACCCAACAGTGACTTCTTCGAATTACAGAGGTACTTGATCTTGGATTTCACTTGGATGTTACGACAACTTTTCTTACTTTCAAAGCCTCTTAACGAAGCCACTTATAAGTGAAACTCTTACTGAAAATGATCTCTTTTTCATGTCAACGCACAAAAAGTTTGGCAAACAGAGCGCCAACTTTAATCATGAAGTTTTTATGGATAAATGTCAAGACTAAAAGTATCACCAAATGTGAAAGCTTCCGCTCCTGGAGCCCCACGATGAGATCAGAATCCGCAGGTAGTAAGTAAGTAACCTATAACAACATATCCGCTCTATATACGTACACTGTCAAATTTCTCTCAGGTCTAATGAAAATCGCTTTATATTTGTAACTGAAATACAGTATCTGTCCAGTGAATTAGGAACAATAAAAATATTACAAATTCCAGCTTGAACTTCCAATAAAAATAAGTTTATTAGTTATCTTTTAAAATAGTTGAGTTTTATTTACTTTCTATGTCATTGAAAATAATCAAGGCGCATTCATTAAAGGTGGTGACACTACGCCAACATCAATGTTGTGTACGTTTGATTGTCAAAGCAAAGTATTGGCAAAGTGAAAAAACAAAGAATAAATTCATTTGTTTCACTCTGACCTGACAGCCACATGGACACCGTGAAAGAGAAAAAAACAAATAATAGATTAGCCTTGAAAATAATGCTTAAAATATTTTATCATTAGACATGCTTTTGCCGACATAGTTCATGCTACGCCCGTGTTTGCAGTTCAACACAGTACTTTTTCCTTTTATTTATCAGTTCCAAAAAATCAATGAATCATGGCAATATAGTTCTAATATTCTCCCTTAATATTTTTGTAGTATTAATCTTTCCTTATTTATTTGTCTTAACCTTTTGACTACCAAATTATAAATTTATTGTAAAAAATTTAGTTATTTGATATTTTTGCTTTCAGACGCTCCTAACTCTCTCACTTAAAAGCCTTATTGTAAGATTAAGTAAAAACTAAAAAAAAGTAAAGCTATTGTAAAGGTTTCAGTTTTTTGACAGGTAGCATATCATCATTTAACCATTTGACCACCAAACTAAAAATGTATTATAAACATTTTAGTTACTTGATAGTTTTTCTTCTTCATGAATAAAGCCACGAATTCTTTCCTTAGAAGTCTTAATGTATTAGTTTTTTATTAACCCTGCGTTGATAATCCACGTCTAAGAGACGTATGCGTTTTGAATTTTTTCTCTTTCTCTCGCGAGTAATTTCGGAGCGCGTTGTTATATTCGTTTTGCTCAGTCGTCTACAGCAGGTTGCCGGTGGTGTTTGTTTTTTCGTGGAAAGTTCGTTTCTCTTTGAGCTATGGCTATTACATACATCTCAAAGACGTATGGTTAGCTTTTATGTAACTTTAGCACTTGATGAAAATGAATTTTTTTTTATATTGTTTTAGCATCTTTTTTGTTAAAAGAAGGACAATAGCCCGAAATGAACGTTTAGATGATACACAAATTGCTCCGCATTTACAAGGTTTATCGAAAGATTAAGATTCATCGGATAATAATAGTGAAACTGAAAATATAGTGTTTGAGGATGATGTTCATAGCGATATAGAAGATAAGGATATCGATACCCAACAACCTGATATAATGCAATGAAAAAGAAACACTCAATGAAAGTAGTGGATTGCCAGACATGATTTTGTATTATAACCAAACAAAAGGAGTAGTCGACACGCTCGACCATATGTGTTCAACAATGTTGTGCTCTAGAAAAACTAAAAGGTGGCCTATGTTAGTATTTTATGGAATGCTCAACATAGCCTTTATAAATTCTTATGTAATATCTTGTCACAACCTGCAGTCCAGAAATCAGAAGCCGCTAATTCGAAGAGAGATGAAAACTTTGTCTAATACATTGACGTCACCTTGGATGGGAAAGCGATTAGAGGCTCCCAGTCTGAGTAATGCTTTGAAGCGGAATATAAAAAATGCATTGCCGCAAGAGCTCGCAAACAGTAATAATGAAAACAGAGAAGAATATGGAGAAAAAAAAAGTTATTGTTCATATTGTCCCTCTAATATAAGACAAATGTCAAAAATGGTATGCGTTAAATGCGGAGAACACAAAAGTGATTTATGTAAACTTTGTACTTGATATTACAAACTTAAAAAACTTATTTTGTATATCTTTATTTTAATGTTTAAACAAGGAAGAAAAGTAATAAAAATGTATTCATTTTAGTTTGTTAAGCTAACGACAGTTCATTTTAGAGAAAACTAAGAATTTTTTTTTTTATTTTATAAGAAGCCTGAATTTGTTGGCTTTTTGGTTTTTTTTTTTAATAAATAATGTTTAATAAAAATTCCACTTAAGTACAAAAAAACTAAAAAAAGGTTAAAAAAATGTTGTCCCATTAAGAAAGTGATGCGTCTCAAAGACGTATGGTTATCTTCCTAGTAACCTTCAATAGGGTTATCAAAGCAGGATTAATATGTATTTCTTTTAACCATTTAACTAATTCAAGCTTAAAATTATTGTAAAAGCTGAAGTTATTTTTTAGGTTTTTTTCTCTCTCATCTGCCGAATACTTGAATTCAAAATTCTTTCTGTTTAATATTTCCGTTGAAATATCGTCTTTTAACCTTTTGGCTACCAAAAATGTATAAAATTTAAGAATTTAATTTATATGTATGTGCATATATTATTTATATAAATATACATATATTATTTTAACCCTGTGTCTGCCAAATTTCAAAAAATTTAAGTTATTTTCATGTGGAAGTTTCACTCTTTCATGCACACTTCGCTAATATTTTATTTTAAAATGCTCACTGCACTAATTTGAGCATCCCTTTTAACACATTGACTGCCAAATTAATATATTTCTGTAAAAATTTAAGTTATTTGATGTTTTTTTTTCTTTCAAACGCACTTAGTACTTTCACTTAGAAACTTTGTCATAAAAGTATTTCATTATTATGCATTTCTTTTAACCCCAAATTAATATATTTCTGTAAAAATTTAAGTTATTTGATGTTTTTTTTTCTTTCAAACGCACTTAGTACTTTCACTTAGAAACTTTGTCATAAAAGTATTTCATTATTATGCATTTCTTTTAACCCCAAATTAATATATTTCTGTAAAAATTTAAGTTATTTGATGTTTTTTTTTTCTTTCAACAGCACTTAGTACTTTCACTTAGAAACTTTGTCATAAAAGTATTTCATTATTATGCATTTCTTTTAACCCCTTAACTGCCAGACTTAAAATTATTGTAAACATTTTCGTTTTTGACAAGCTTTTCCCCTCACATCTACTCATATTTTAATTCAAAATTCTTTCCATATTGTATTCATGTTGGCATATCTTCTTTTAACCCTTTGGGTGCCAAATTCAACATTTAAAAAATTTAAGTTATTTTCATTTGGAACTTCATTCTTTCCTTCACACATCTCTAATATTTTACTTTGAAATTCTAACTGTGCTAATTTTAGTATCCCTTTTAACACTTTACCTACCAAATTAAAACTTTTTGAAAATTTGTTTTTATATCAAATTTGTTTCTTCTTTCAGACGTCCTTAATATATTTCTTTCGAATTCTTACAGCATTAGTTTCTTATTGCTGGTCTTTATTTTAACCCCTTGACTGCCAAATTTTAAATTATTACAAAATCGTTAGTTATTAGTAGGTTCCTTATATCCACTTAATATTATACTTTAAAATTCTTACAGTATTAGTCTTTTTTTTTTTTTTGATTCATCCCTCTTAACACTTTGACTATCAAAGCAAATATTTTTATGAAAATTTTAGTTATGAGTCAAACCACGTCAAGTGGGCCCCGAATTTTCCACCAAATTCCCGATTTTAAATTCAAATGCATTTTTGGATAGAGAATTTGTCACATAATAATTGCTGTGAATAGTTTTTTTTTATTTCGCTTTTTGTTAATGTTATTAACAATTGAATTTTTTTGCATGATATTCTTGTAAAATCAATATCTCAGAAACTACAACTGATAATTTGATGAAATTTATTTCGGTTACCGAAAAATGTTTACTCTACCGATTTAACACTCAAAGACTGTGTATTTGTTGAAACAATAATTTTTAACAATAATTTTTATGAAAAATCGCAATTATTTTTGCGTTCTTCACGCTCTAAATGGACAATATTACAGTCAGATTAAGCGCACAATGCTCACCTTTAATAATCTGTAAAAAAAACTTTGTTCATCCAATCCGTTCTGAAGATATCGAATTTTTTGTCAAACTGTGTAAAGTTTTTAGTCTGGTGCAACGCGACGCGCTTCGCAGTTGGCCTTGCATTGTCCCATGGGATCATACGCTAAAACGTATAGCACTTAAAAAAGACATACAAAAGGATTAAGGATTCAAAAATGAGGTGTTTCATTACTAGAATTTTTATTACTACATCCATATTTACATGAAAACATACAAAATTTAATTCGTAATAATAGTCTCGAAACAAGATGTGTCCTCGGAGAAGATTTTACTTCGAATCTTTTTGTTACTTGCAGGTTCGAAGTGATGAAATTGCCGCGTTTTTGTATTTGTATTTTTTTTTCTCACGTAAAGCAGAATTTATATTCTCCACAAATGCTGAATTCAATTTTTTCCCCTTGTTTTCTTTCCTTGTTTTTTCGTTGATGATTTCTGCTATTATCTCTTTGACTTTCATATCACTTAATTTTGAAAAATGTCGTTTTTTTATTGGCGGTTCACCAAGTTCCTGTAAAATATTGTTCATCTTTTCTAATTTTAGGTCATTTTGAATTTCTTGGTTTTCAAAATTAGCTTCACTATCTGCATCAGAAGAAACTTCAGACTCATCGTTTTCTGCTCCTTGGTCAGCACTAGAAAAAATTAGTCAAAATTTTCTGTCACAAATTTTGAGAACTAATTGACTTTATTTGCCTAAATAATAACTATTCAATTGACAATATGTGTATATAAATATCAAAATGATACCCACTGTGGACTTGGACGCATATACGCTGCACTTTCAGTAACACTTCCATCTCTATATATCTTCATACGACATGATTTGCAAACGTATTTACCGATATATTGTTTGAATTTTACATCCCAGTGAGCGGTTATTTGGAATAAATTATGGCGTACGGAATTATGACCATTATGAACCATTTTCATAACAATACATAATAATTTTTTTCTAACCTCAAAGCATAGACAACATATTAGGAATCACAGCACACTGACACTCGAAGTTGCGGCGACTGTACGACTCTGCAAAGTCATGTTCATGCAAATTCGTTTTCGTGCGTAGTGCCTCGACTGACAAAAAATTCGATATCTTCAGAACGGATTGGATGAACAAAGTTTTTTTTACAGATTATTAAAGGTGAGCATTGTGCGCTTAATCTGACTGTAATATTGTCCATTTAGAGCGTGAAGAACGCAAAAATAATTGCGATTTTTCATAAAAATTATTGTTAAAAATTATTGTTTCAACAAATACACAGTCTTTGAGTGTTAAATCGGTAGAGTAAACATTTTTCGGTAACCGAAATAAATTTCATCAAATTATCAGTAGTAGTTTCTGAGATATTGATTTTACAAGAATATCATGCAAAAGAATTCAATTGTTAATAACATTAACAAAAAGCGAAATAAAAAAAAACTATTCACAGCAATTATTATGTGACAAATTCTCTATCCAAAAATGCATTTGAATTTAAAATCGGGAATTTGGTGGAAAATTCGGGGCCCACTTGACGTGGTTTGACTCTTATTAATTTTTTTTTCAAACATCCTCATAGTTTTTATTTTTTTGCTTCGAATTTTTACTGCAATACTTTCTGTTGAAGGTGATTTTTAACCCTTTAACTACCAAATTTAAGAATTTAGTAAAAATTTTAGTTATATCATAGTTTTTTTCCTTTATTCCTCGTTAATAAATTCCTTTAGAATTTTTTCAATATCCAATTCTCGGTGTCCTATCATCGTTTAACTCTTTCACAGCCACATTTAAAAATTTTGCAGAAGTTTTAGTTATTTTCACATTTTTTTTTTATAAAACTGTTAAAGTATTACTTTTCTTTTAGTCCTTTGACTATCAAATTCATATACGATTTTTTTAATTTTTGTTACTTAATAACGTTTTCTTCTTTCACAAGTCTTTAAGATTCCACTTAAAAATCTTAGTGCATTATTATTATTATTGTTTCATTTCGTTCCTGTTAACCCGTTGACAACCCAATTTAAAATTTTTGCCGAAATTTTAGTTATTTTCATATAATATATTTTTACTTTTTTCACATATTCCTAAAACCATTAAAGTACTATATTTCTTTTAACCCACTGACTGTCAAATTAATGTTTTTTTAATTTTAGTTATTTAATCGCTTTTTTTCTTTCACACACCTCTAATATTTCACGTCAAATTTTTAATGAATTATTTTTGTCAATTCGTTCCTGTTAACCCTTTGGCTGCCAAATTTAAAATTGTTGCAAATATTTTACTTATTCTCATGTGGGAGATTATTAAAAGTGAAAGGATTAAAATCGACACCTGAACAAGTTTCGCTCTAATTTAGGAAAACAATAAAGTGAGCGCTTTAAAAAACCAAGTATTCAAAGTCTTTATTACTTTTGAAACATAAAAATATTTTTTGAAAAATCTCGTCTTGCTCTTATAAAAAAGACTGAAATGGAGCCTTTATGCAGTAGAGGTCATAATAGAGGCCTCAAACCTATCAAATCTATCAACTTTAGTTTACTTTCTCGATTGCCTTCGATATTCTATTCAAAATGCTTAACTTCATAGGAACCTCTTACTGCTATTGACACTTTGAACCGCTACTATTGTATATATCCGGTCAACCTAAGCTAACTTATTTCTACATTTTTCTTACATCTCACTAAATACCTTAAATCAAAATTAAAGCCTTCATCAGTCCTTAAAGGTTGGTTTTTTTATAATATTTATCCTGCCTTACGAGCAGCCGTGCGACATTTTTATTAAAATTTTATCCATCCAATGCCAACCATATTCTTTATTTACTGTTATTTCTATACCATCGCTTATCGCCATGGTGCGCACCTGACTATTGCTTGTAAGCAAACAAAAGCGATAAATATAAGAAGCTAAAAATAAAGTGTAACTAAAGCATTGAAAATTTTTAATGAAAAAAATAAACAGAAAGAAAAAAGTGTTAGAGTTTATGTTCTATTGCAAAAAGCAGCTGTTGCAGCTGGACGCCACTACAGGGGACGGGCGTTGCTTAAGTGAAACAAAGCGGGGTAGAACGCATCTCCAAAGGCATGCATTCGCATACCCACACCCGAACAACTTCAATCGTGCGTTTGCATAAGTTTCGCGCACTTAAGAAATGTTGCCAACCAAATGCAAGGAAGAAAAAAATATGTGCACACTCCTGTTTTATGGTGAATAAAGAAAACGGCCGTAGTGTAGGTGGATGGAGTTGATCGTTCAGATGATGGTTGCGATATGCCGCCTCTATCTTAGTTGTGACAATGTGCTGGATTCAAATTGTTGCACGCAAAGTGGCAGCATAAAAGTGAGACTGCAACTCCAACAAATAGAATAACAACAAAAACAATAAGAACTACTACTTCACTTTACGAGTAACTATGCCACTTTGCTGCGTTGCTGGCACTAAAAAAGAATATGCAGCTGTTTGCTTGTCTTCCAATCTCGCAACGTGCTATTGGCTTCAGAGAAAAGCTTTACCATCTTCTAGATGCATAGGCAAACTCATGCGTGTGTGTGTGTGTGTGTATGGGTGGTGTTGTGTGACAAAGGAATTACGAAAGCAAAATATTACTCACTCCTACAAAATGGGACGCTCTATCTATATATATCTATCTATTTACGCACTTATCTGCTAGTCCGTCTAGCATTCTTTGTAGCTTCCATTTTATGGATGTACATATGTATGTATGTATTTGCTTCAAGAAATGGTAACTTGCCTGCAGTTTGGCTCTCCATAATATGCATATACACGGGAGATTATTGTAGTACCGGAAGCTATAATACAAAAAACTTTCGAATTTACTACCATTTTATTGGGTGTACCAATAAGGGCGCCCATTTCGGAAAATAGTACAAAGGAATTTTTTTTGTGCGAATTTTTTGGAAGAATTTTCAAAGAAAATTTCGAATGAAAATTTAAGGGAACATTTTACGGGAAAACTTTAAGGAAATTTTGAAGGGAATTTTTTAGGGAAATTTTTAAGGGAAATTTTAAGGGAAGCTTTCGGGGAAATTTTTAAGGCAAATGTTCCAAGATAAATTTTAAGTGAAAATTAAGGCATTCCTCAGACGGACATGCAAGTCACAGACAATTTTAAAATCTATCAAAAAATCTGGAAAGGAGAAAGTTTTTAAGGGACATTTTTTATGGGAAATTTTCAAGGAAGTTTACATAAGGGAAATTTTTAGGGACATTTTTAGAGATAATTTTAAGGGAAATTTGCTTTGGACAATTTTTAATGAAATTTACGCATGCCTCAGACCAACACACAAGTCGAAGAAAATTTTAATATCCATAAAAAAATGGAAGGACTAGGCGGCAACGATTCGGCCACTGTGTTGGTACTAATTGGTCAATAATATAGTAAAATTAGGTGCCATTAAAGTTACTTCTTTAGTTTTTCTTTACGAAAATATGCATATTAAAAAACCAATATCAATTTCTGAATACAGAGATGAGATTCAAGGGTACATTGCTGAAATTTGTCCGGCATTGAGTCAAAATTTCGTAAAAACTACGAAAATCTCGTGACAGACACATAACTTTTTTCTACACCCCCAATTAAAACAACTACATCACGAACTTTCCAAATAAGCACCGCCTCTTTCAAATTTCAAAATAAGTAGTCTCAATAAAACACCCTCTACTGTACACAAATATGATATATTTTTTCCTTACTCGAGCGCGGAAAATATGACAGCAATTCTGAGTATAGAAAAAATTTGAATTTGATATGTTAAAAAATACTCTCATGCATACAGGATATAAAATATTAACATGGACAAAATGTTGGAAAAGATAGAATTTTATAGCAGGGCACACTGCAACATTGCAAATAATTAAATGCTTCCATTAATGGATGTTGTCGTTCAGCATAACTTTAAAGTGCCAAAGGTAAGGAAACAGCAAGCAAGTCAGGAAGCCAAGAAAAATAAAATTAAAGTAAAAATAGTCTATGAATAAGTTGGATGCAAAATACCACTTGGATGCTTGTCAAAGCTTCTATTGGCATAAATTACTTAAAAGCTTAGTAAACATTATTAATATCTGTACAGGTTCCATTTTTTCCAAACAAGATTGTTTTTTCTCATTTCAAGTCAAAATATTAGTATAATTTGCATACTTACGATAAATATACTTATACCCCACAAAAAATTTTGACTAAAGTATCACTCTAAAAAAGAATAACCCAAATGTACAGCACAGCGACAGAAATTTCCACTCAGATCTGCATTTTTGATAGCACTTCAAAAGCTCAAAGTCTGGAGTTTCATGTAGTAGATTTTAAATCACCAGTTTGTATGAACAGCATTTAAATTATTTAATTAGCAATTCGATTTTTTTTCGAAGATCACTCAATTCCCATACAACATACACCTTAGGGCTCTCCGATTGTCCAGAAAACCTCGTTATTTCAGGGCAAACCACAAAAAAGTCTAAGAGGCTAAGTTCCAGCCCAGCCGCAGCTAACTGAGTGTTCTAAATGCCGTTCAAAACTGTAATTTTTTGTGATTATCTATGGATGTGGGCGCCGTCAGAACCAAGGTTTCCTGTTTCCTCATATTTTTCGTGTTTGTTGAACATGGAGATGAAAGCGTATTTTGCCAGAAAATATAAGTTCTCGTGTTCAGAAAAAGAGCTACTCTACCTACTTGAGAAGAGTTAGTAAAGTGGTAGGACAATTTATGCAAAAATTCAGCACTTCCTGTGGGAATTCACCGCATTTTAAAGAATTAGTTTTAGTTTACTAGGGCACTACTTCTCTGAGGACTACTTAGTTCATTTAAGGAAAATCTAGCAGTTTCCTAACATTGGGTTCGTTAAAAGATTGGCATGGTTTAAAGCCGCACAAAGGTTGGCACTGAAGAACTATTTCTGCTTCCACGGGCATCGGGTGAACTCATTACAAAAGCAGCCAGCCTGACCTTATCTTCAATAATTTTTTGTTTTAAGTCCTTGTATAAAATGTTCTGCTAATAACGATAACGGGTCGCTGGGCCTGAATTAAGTCGCACAATCTGCACAAGCTTGAGAGCAGCAGACGCTTTGGGTGTTTCACTCAATCAAAATATTTTAAATAAACTTAAATGAACAAGTTTTTAACTAGTTAGTTTATAACTATCAGTGTCTGTATTTGTACTGAGATTCAACTCAAATTTGAAATATTTTCCAAAATTCCTAAGTGGTTCATTTTGAGCTGCGTAAGTATGATGATGACTGAGCGACAATATTTCAAGCGGAAAAGAGTTGAGACTCTGAAAACAAGAAAACAGCCTCCACTTAAATAGGAAACCCGTACTTGGACCACCCTGTGTATCAATAGAGTAGAGGAACAAATTGTTTACTAATTGTTTTTAATACTGTATTTAACATCAAATTATAAAAAAAATTACTTCACACACCAAAGTAATATAAAAGGCACATTAAGGGGTCTCACAAAAAAAAAATCCACATATTTCACCTCTGTTATAAAAATTTTTTCAAATCAGAAAAATACTGACATTTATGTGGGCTGCACCGATTTGAAAACATCTCAGAAAATCGGGGTGTTTTATAAAGAAAATTAATTCAAAAATAACTTTTCAAAGAAATACCCTGAAATAAGACACGATTTTAAGCTTAAAAGCTATGCATAAAATTGTTAAAAGATTATATCAACGGAATGAAAATAATGGAATTTTTGGCACCATTTTTTTCGGAAGACAGATTTAACCCTCCGTTGGCCTGGCCAAACTTTTTCGACTTTGGACATGAATTTAACACATTGCGCTTATAGCTATTGACTTGAGCTTCCAGATAGCTTCCTAAAATTAATTTTTCTATCGATTTATGGACATAACTTTTTAAAAAGGATTCTAGAACTGGATGCAAAAAGCCAAACCCAGGTGCCCAACCGAAGGTTTTGAAAAGGTGTCCAACAGAGGGTTAAGGTAGACTTAAATAACTCAGACAAATCTTAAGGACTTTAGACTTCTAAGATATCATTGGAAAGATCTTCTTGGTCAGTCTTCTCTACTCTTAAAAAGAATTTACTACTTCACATCCCATTTTTTTCCCCCAACAACTATAACTACAAGTATTTTGATTCTGTTTTCTCTCTAACTTTATTATCTGAGCTAAATTTTGGAAAAATATTAAAAAAAAATTTAAAAAAGTGTTTTTAAGATTAATTTTTTTTATTAAAAAAGATTAAGATTAGTTTTTTTTAATTATTTTTTTTTTATTATCAAACTAATTAATTTTTTTATTATTAAAAATTATTTTTTTTTATTAAAAGTTGATTTTATAATAAATTTTTTTTTATTAAAAAATGATCTTATAGGTATTTTTAAAATTGGTTCAGCTCACGTAAATCTTTGACAAAGTTTTAAGGTATAATAAATTTAATTAATTGGTTGGAAATTCTGTTTCTTTTTTTTTTGTTTTTTTGGTATGGAAAGTGTTACACCCTAATATACATAGGTAGGTAGGTAGGGTGGTTGTCGCAAGACACACTTAGACCTTCAACAGGTCCATTGTGATACCACTGGAGCTTATCCTTACTCTACGTGTTCCTTTTCAAACCATCCGGTTGCTTTAATAAACGAGCAGAGCTTCGTTAGTTTTAGATGGGCTATGTCCGCTACATCGGTTAGAAATGCTGTATCGAGAGTGCGCAGCCTTCTCATAGCTTGGCTTTCACACTCACATAAAAGGTGTCTGACTGTTTCCTCTTCTTCTGTATTAAGACAGCTTCTACAGAAATCGAAGTAAGGGAGTCCTAACCTTCTATCGTGGCTGCCTATTAAGCAATGACCAGTTAAAACACCTATCATTTTTCTTATAGATTCTCTGTTGAATCGTAGCAAGATCTTCGATCGATAGATATATATACATCAGTGATGGTAAATGATTTTTTGAAAAATCCCTACACAGCCCAAAAAAATTCCCTACTTTTCCCTACGCTTCAAAAAAGTGTCCCTACAAAATTCCCCACATATTTTTCTCCTGTGTTTACACTATAATGAGGCACTTGCAACGTCAAAATTGAATTATTTGCATAAGATTTGGGCTTGGTGCTATTTTGACACTTTATAAGACACTTTAATAAGAAATTTTATTTCAAAAATATATATAAATACACATATATATTATATTATAAACACATATATGAAGAAAAATTCTGCAAAAAGACTAAAACTTAAAGTTTTTCATTACATTCAGTTCTGTTTAAAACAATACAGAGTTTCTATTTTTTCAGAATCCGGCACGATTACCTTTAAGATTGGGATAAAATGGTCCACCACTTGCAGGGCGACATTATGCTCAGCGAAGAAAATGCTAAATCTTATTTCGAAATTACTGGAACCATTTGGATTACTCGGCTTTTTCTTAAAAAAAACTGTTTATTTTAGATGTCTTTTTTATTGTCTTCATATTTTTTTGGTACGTTTTTGCTTCGGCGTGCTTCTGCAAATCAGAATTGCCGCAGTTCAAAACTTTGTCGCATTCAGCGCATTTGCTTTTGAATGGATCGTGGCTTTCAACCAGCCACTAATATTGTCGTCATCAAGCCACTTGTTATTGAACTTTTGTTTCCGATACTTGAATTTTACTCCTGGTGTTCCTCCGAAGAGTCAGTCGAAAAGGAGGAGCTCATTTCTGTAAAATATATAAATTTTAAATATAAAAAAAGCTAAAACTAAACAAAAAAAGCGCGGGACAACTTACAATTTTCGCGCAAAGAAAAAATCGTGTTAGCGTTAACGAAGAAAAAATGGCAATGTTGCCGTATGAATGCTTTAAAAGTATGCTGCCATAAGGAAAAAAATACTGGCATGAAATCTTACTGCGGCTTTTTATTTTAAATGAACTTTTTTAATATTTCCCGCTATTGTAAAATTTTTTCTGTCCTTTTTGAAAATTCCCTACATTTACAGAATTTAAAAAAATCTGTCTTTCTTTTTCGACAAATATCCCTACATGTAGGGAATTTTCCCTACATTTACCATCACTGATATGCATAGAAACGATGAAATTTTCTCTAACTTTATTATATCAGGTTATTCTTTGGAAAAAAATATTTCAAACTTAAATTTGATTTATTAAAATTTTATTCTTATAGGTATTTTTAAAATTGATCCAACTCACATAGATCTTAGTACTTTTTTGGAATATTTTGACAGAAGTTTTAAAATATAATAAATTGTACTCTTTTGTTGAAAAATCAGTACCAATTATTTTTATTTTTTCATTTTTTGTATCGAGAGTGTTCCACCCTAACGTACATATACATGATAATTATTTTCGCACTACTACACCGGAAGAGTTCATGGACGAGCTTTCTTTTCAATAATAATTATAACTAAAATAAGAAAAAAGGTGTGCTACTTTTGGCTGTCAAGAAATTGCGTTGACTCAAATTAACATTTGAAGTTTTGCGCTGATATTTCTATTTAAAATTTGTTTTTTTTTTTTTCGTTTGTGTTTTTCATTTTTTTTTAATAATTTTTGCCAAATTGTTTGCATGCAAATACTCAAAATTGCTTTTCAGGTATTATCACATTGAATATTCTTTAAATTCTTTCATTGTCACGACTATCGTCTTTCTGTTCTTTACACCACTTTTTATTGCATATATACAGTAGCTGTCCACAGAATTAGGAACGATAAGAATTTTTTTTTTTATAAAACTTACTATTATAACTCGAGCCACTGGAGGCCAGCTCGAAATCTACACCTAAAGCTACGAAATTTCATGGGACGAAGACGCTTATTGTGAGCTAAATTGCACCCTTTATCTCTCTCTTTCTCTCTCTCTCTCTCTACGACTGATTCCTGTTAGAGCACGAGAAGATTGTTTAAAAGTATTTTTAAGAGCAGTATTTACAAAATAATTAAGACTTCTATACTCTTATTTGGAGAGGTTTTTTTAGCGAATAAGTGCCGCTCTGAAGTCATGATGGCGGAGGATGCCAATTTTGTACGATAGAAATAGGAAAGAAAAGTTAATCGAGACTTCTGTTCTTCCAAAAATTAAATATGCACCTTCAGTGATGATGTAGAGGGGTCTGAGCCAGTACATTTAATAGAGAGGAACGTACACTCAGATGTTTACGTTTTGGTGCTCAGCAAAGTTCTGGTAGTACAAATAAGTTACAGGAATCACGCTTCGTGAGATCACATTTTCAGAGAAGACAGTTTGTCTTATAATTAACCTATAGCAGTCATTAGATGCTTCTACGAGCTAAATTTGAATTTGCTGTAGTAGCTCGAGAACTCTGCAGACGTAAATTGGATGAAAAATCTAATAACTCCCTAGTATGCCAAGCAGTATAGTCGATTCTACTTGTCATTTAGTATAGAAATATCTCGAGAATTATTAATTTTTTTTAGCCATGAATATGAAAGACGCAGCAGGCCGAAAAAGACTCTCTACTCTACTTTCTCTACTATGCATAAAATGTGATAATTTTATCAAAGAAAACTTCATAACACTCGTCTTTGAACAGAAAAACGTGTAGAGATCTCCTCGACTGTCTATGGGCAAAGCATTCCTTCCTAACCAATTAACTGACGGATGCCTTTCGGACTGCCTTTACCGAATACAAAGCAATGTTTCAATTCAAAGCTTGAACCAACAAATACTCATTAGCGAAGCTTTAGCCAAGAGAGAGTTGGATGGGGTCCTGGAAAATATATAATATCAAAATCGAGATATCTTAACCATTTAAATATCCTGGTTAACTGATATCAAATTTACTTTTTGTGCATGAAACGCTTCTTTATGCTAACAAAAATAATCTTTACGAGGGACACAATAGTCCCGCTAATACACAAACTGTAATAGGAAAATACCTCATGGCCACTGGAAAAGAATATTCGGCTCATCAACCTTCCCTATAACAGATTTCTGTTATAGAACTGATTTCCGGATTTATGAACATCTTCTTTGTAGCCCGAATTGCATCTCCTTTTATCTATACAGGGACCTTTGAGTTCAATTTCGGGTTTTGAATCAAACACAAAATACTATTTTAATGGGAATTCCTCGTAATTTTATTGATATACGGACCTTAGGGCGGGTCGATTTAAAAATCGCTCATTGCTCTGTGAAAATCGTATTGTAGGGATCAAAATAAGAAACTTTGTCGAAGGAACCATACCTCTAAAACGAATTCTGATGTCCCCAATTTGGGTCGAACGAAAAATCCCACTTTGACCCATTTAGAGTGCTCCAATCGAGTCCAAATGTATGTTCGACATCCACTAACTTTGGACGGCCGATCCACCCATGCCAGTGGCACACCCCTTGGTACTCCCCTGGGGGGTTCCGCATACAATCATTTCAAAATATCACCATTTTTGGCCTTTACATGAGAAAAGAAACTAAAAAGTTCGACCCAAATGGGGGACATCAGAATTCGTTTTAGAGGTATGGTTCCTTCGGCAAAGTTTCTTATTTTGATCCCTAGAATATGACTTTCATAGAGCAATGGGCCATTTTTTTGCCTACCCACAAATCGACCCGGCCTAACGGACCTGTAGTAGAGGGTCTACAATTGATCAATATATTTTTATGGAAGTTTCGATAATTGAAGTTCTCTAGCAGGAAGTCCCTACCAAATGTTAAATCTCAAAGTTTCAATTATCCTTGGTGCATTCACATCAACTATAACTTTGAGATGGCAGCACAGAAAAGAGTCTAAAAGTACGGTCTTGGCGGCCAAAGAATTTTGTGAAATTATTCTTACCGGTACCTCATCATGTTGGTCTCCTTGCCGCGGGGATGAGGCTTAAGTGGTGGTTTGACCCCCATATCATGGGGACCAACCCAACACGAACTAAGAGGGAAGCTTCATATGAGGACTGGCTAGCCATCCATCCGCTTAACGGCGAAATTGGTGGCCATCCAATCACCATATGAAGATCACCGTACCGACGAAGATCCCCTGTCAATCCTAAACTCCCATCATTCCATCATTTCCTCTCCTCGACCCCCCTAACCCAAGGTGTCATGCGACCCGTGCCTATTGGGTGGTTTGCAGTCAGGGGGTTTTCTGTCCGACTGTATTTCTACGGAGCTACCTCGATACCGGGTCACCTCGGGGTATAACCATGACCTTGCCGTGGTATGGGGCGCTGCCACGGTCGACCATCATGTTTCCCCTTCCTTTTTATAAGATCACCATGTCTGCCACGGTGGACGGTGATCGTAAGAAACAGATGGAGTCTTTCAATCAAAAAACCTCAATGGACAAGCAGTCCCTAAATGCAAAGGAAGCTATAGTTTCCACCCCCAAATCTGGATCAAACCAGATTTCTTTTAGTACGACGGAAGCTGGGATAACTAAACCTAGTGGAAGTGCCAGTACATCGAAGCCCTTCACGGCTAGCCCAGTTCGTACGGCGGAAGCTGGTGCTAAGGACAAACCTGGCAACAGCAGAAGTGGCGGTACTCGCAACAAAACTACGGCCAAGAAGTCAATTTCCTCTACCACCAATACCGGGAC
Source organism: Anastrepha fraterculus (assembly GCA_037575425.1). Taxonomy (NCBI): domain Eukaryota; kingdom Metazoa; phylum Arthropoda; class Insecta; order Diptera; family Tephritidae; genus Anastrepha; species Anastrepha fraterculus. The sequence goes on along the minus strand of JAYXIM010047246.1, from coordinate 4,702 downwards.
TAGCCCTGGTAAAGGTGGCAAAGCTGAGTCTGGAACGACTGATACCTCCGCAGTAGCAGAGCCTGCACGGCATGGCTACAAGGAGAGACGTGCTGCCTTCAGGCTACTGGAGCGCCTGAAAACGATTCCAGAGGGGGAGTGGTCTGTTAAGCAGAAACACTCATTTAGCTGGGCGACAAGGGTAACGGAGGAGTCCCCTCGGGGTTCTGAACCGAACCCAAAACGTCAGTTGTCGGACGACCCACCCAGCAACCCCAGCACGTTGAAGAAGCCCCGAATCAACAAGACTTCTCCAGCTACGTACAGCGAAGCTGTCAAAGGCCAACAGCTATGGGCGGTGGTTGATAAAAGCAACCCTGACGGCACTATTTCGCCTGACAATTGGAAGAAAGTGGAAGCCAGGCTCTCAAGCGTCTTCTTCCAAATTCTGAAGGAGAATCCTGGTCCAGCTCCTTTCTGTCGCGATAGTGGATGGCATCAGAGTCATGTGAAACTAATCGCCTGTGCCGATCAGAGATCTACTGATCTATACAAAATAGCCATCTCAAGGATTGGCGAAGTATGGCCTGGGTCTAAACTCGAGGTAATTTCAAGGGATGACATCCCTAGTTTACCAAGAGCTAGGGCCTGGTTACCAGCGGAGCCATCAGACCCTCAACAAATCCTTGAAATGCTTCGGGTATGCAATCCAGAGCTTCCTACATCGTCTTGGAAGGTCACAAAGCTGGACGATCCCAAGGGCGAGTACCGAAGCGCTACTTTCGTAGTCTGCAAGGACTCGGCGGACGCACTGGCGCGATCTGACGGTGTAGTAAGCTATGGGTTTTCGTCCATAACTCTGAGGGTCTACAATAAGGACAAGGCGCCTAACTTAAAGGACCCGGTTGGAGCTGAGATAGGCCCCACGGCGGAATCTGGCTCCGGTCCTAACACTGCTACAGCGCTACGGAAGGCATCTGCTGACGGCAGTATCTCTTCCTTGTTAGATAGAGTACTTGATACTACTCTCACTGATGAGGAAGAGCTACTGGCGTCAGATTCAGATGAGCCCAACAAAACGGTGGTGGAGAGGAAGCCCAGTAACCATGATGTTACGGGTTCTTCAGATTAACCTTCACCACTCAAAGGTTGCGTCCGCCAACCTCATAATCCACCTGGCCAAAGGTGGACATCATATTGTCCTGATTCAAGAACCATGGGTATCACATGGACTTGTGTGCGGACTAAGGACTCAAAAATATAAACTGATGTATACTCGCAACAAAGGTAACCCTAGAGCGTGCGTACTAATAAGAAAAGGGATAAATGCTTTCATGCTCTCTAATTACAGCGACACCGATCAACTGACCATTAGCCTGGAGTCGGGAAATGAACGGATGTGGCTATCTTCCTGTTACCTCGCACATGACCACGAGGAGCTACCGAGATTAATATTCAAAGATCTGGTAGCGCAGGCGCAGAAGCTTGGCGCAAAGCTAATTATTGGTGCGGATGTAAATGCGCATCACGAGATATGGGGCAGCACTGATACTAACGCTAGAGGTGAGTGTCTCTTTGATTATCTGATAGGTACTAAACTACAGATTTGCAATAAAGGTAATAAACCTACTTTTGTCATTAGTAATAGACAGGAAGTGTTAGACGCTACTTTTGCTTTTGACTCCGTTATTGACAGAATTAGGAACTGGAAAGTTTTGGAAGAACATTCCTTCTCTGATCATAGATATATCTCGTTTGAGGTTAGTAAAAATCTACCGAAACCTAAGCCTGGTAGAAATATCAGGAAAACAAACTGGGAAAAGTATGTAGATTCTATCGGGGTTACCCTAGGAACATGTCCATCTGTGGTACCACAAAGCATAGAAGGACTAGAAAATTTGGTTGACAAGATTACTTACAACATGAATGCTGCCTTGGCGGAAGCCTGTCCCATAAAAAGACTGAGGGGTAAACCCAAGCCTAAGTGGTGGACGGCTGAACTAGGCAAGCTTCAAAAAACAAGCAGAAGTGCTTTTAATAAGGCAAAGAGAACACGTCTCGCAGAAGATTGGAAAGATTATAAAGATGCTCTGAAAATCTACAAGAAGGAAATCAGGAAGGCCCAAAGGCAATCTTGGAAATCCTTTTGTGAAGAGGTTGAGGGGGCAACTGAGACCTCCAGACTTCGTAAGATCTTAGCGGGAAGTCCTCAAAATTGGGAACTGCTACAGAAAAGTGATGGTACGTTCACTACAACCAGTAAAGAGTCCTTAGAACTTTTACTCGACACTCATTTTCCAGGCTGCTCAGACATTACTGGGCATGAGATGGAAAATACAGTACACTGTCGTGAAGTCAGAATAGATGCTATATCTGAGGATCGGCTCTTATGGGCGATTGAAAGTTTCAAACCCTTTAAATCACCTGGTCCAGATGGTATTTACCCAGTGGAACTGCAAAAGACCGCCGGATATCTAGCACACTGGCTGCTAGCAATCTTCAAAGGTTGCTTTCTCTACGGTCATATACCTCTTAAGTGGAGACAAGTCAAAATTGTTTTCATCCCAAAAGCGGGTAAAAACTCACATACCCATCCAAAAGACTTAAGACCGATATCTCTTTCTTCCTTCCTATTGAAAACTTTGGAGAGGTTGATAGAATTTCATTTAAGCCTAACTATAGATAGAAATCTTATCTCTACGTCACAACATGCCTACACGAAAGGGAAATCGGTAGAGACGGCTCTACATAACCTTATTTACACGGCAGAGAGTTCACTGCACAAACAGGAATTTACTTTAGCCGCTTTCCTTGATATTGAAGGGGCCTTTAACAATGTCGAAGGGGGGCAATTACTGCAGCACTCACTGATCTTGGGGTAGAACCGGGCTTGGTAGGCTTCATTGGCAAAATGCTAAATAGCAGAATCATTGAAGCGGAACTAGGAGAATCGGTGCTCAGGAGATTAGTAAGTAGAGGTACACCGCAAGGCGGAGTCCTCTCACCGTTTCTATGGAACGCAGTTGTAAATAAACTTCTGTTAATACTGGAATCGGTGGGCTGTAAGGTGATAGCTTACGCCGATGATGTTGTCATTGCTGTCTCTGGTAAATTTGTATCTACATTAAGAGACCTAATACAAAATGCTCTAGAAATACTTTCTAGGTGGGCAGGAAAGTGTGGTCTAGGAGTTAACCCAGACAAAACACAACTTATATTGTTCACTAGGAAACACAAAATCCCTCAACTAAGTCCAATTATGCTCAAGGGGGAAGCTCTTGTGATTTCGGAAGAAACCAAGTACTTGGGACTAATCATAGATAGGAAACTGACTTGGAAGTCAAACATCTTAGAAAGAGTCAGGAAAGCGAACCTAGCTTTTTATGCCTGTAAGAGAGCTTTAGGTAAGACCTGGGGAATTAAACCTAAGGTTGCTCATTGGCTTTACACTGCTGTCGTCAGACCCATTCTTCTACATGGAAATGTTGTCTGGTGGTGTGCTATGCAGAAAAAAACCTATTCTAATTTATTGAATAAGGTGCAGAGATCAGCGGAATTAGCAATATGTGGCGTCATGAAAACCACGCCATCCATGGCTTTGGATATCATACTACATCTGCCACCCCTAGATCTCTTCTGCAAATACTTAGCGGCCTGCTCCGCTGTAAGGCTCAAAGCGAGCTCACAATGGAAGACTGTCACACAGGGACATTCGACCATCTTAGACTCCTACACGGATATACCCAGTGACTGCGATTATCATCCTCCCATTCTCTGCTTCGAAAGGAATTTCCTAATGAAAATCCCTTCTAGACTGGAATGGCTTGAAGAAGATCCAACACCCAACACACCCGTTAAGATCTACACGGACGGGTCTAAAATGGATACCGGTGTAGGATCAGGGTTATTTTGCGAAGAGCTTTCTATTAGTGAATCCTTTAAACTACCGGATCACTGTAGTGTTTTTCAAGCGGAAATAAACGCTATTCATGAAGCCTTAAAATGGCTAAAGATAAACAGAATATCATCAACGGATATCTGCATTCTATCAGACAGCCAAGCTGCCCTACGAGCCCTGGATGCATTCCAAACAACATCAAGGAGTGTCTTACGTTGTCGCCAATCTCTAAATGAGATGGCCAAACAATATCGTATAATCTTGTGCTGGGTTCCAGGCCACAGAGATATACCAGGGAACTGTAGGGCCGACCAACTTGCAAGAGAAGGTACCTGTTTGCCAGACATAAGTAATTTTATGGAGATACCTCTCGCAACTTGTAAGCTTCTCATTAAGGACGCACTAATCAATTCTGCAAATCAAAGATGGATTAGCGCTAACACCTGTGAAATTGCTAGGCAAACATGGCCAAGGCTAAATTTACGTCTGTCCAAGAGCATTATAAAACTGAATAGACTTCAAATCAGGACCTTAGTAGGGGCCCTCACAGGACATTGTCTCATAGGAAATCATGCAAAGAGATTAGGCGTTTACACGCATGATTTCTGTCGTAGCTGCAGAAATGAGGAGGAGTTGGAAACAATTCAACACCTCTTCTGCACATGCCCAGCTCTAGCCAGAAGCAGGAACCGATTTTTAAAATCCTACTTCTTAACAAATATAGATAATCTATACATTTTAGGTATCAACAACCTTTTACGCTTTGTCAAAAGCTCAGGATGGTTTAATATGGAGAGGGAAATGTAGCTCAGCCCCCGCGGCTTC
>JAYXIM010047245.1:0-34136 GCA_037575425.1 Anastrepha fraterculus | reverse complement strand
AATATATACACATGTACAGGGTGGGCCATATAGCGTTTGCTTTTTGAACCACCTATTTTTTTGAGAATGGTAACACAAATGACATGTCAAATGTGTTCATAATTTACTTAAAGGCTTGACATTTACGAAATGGGGCGCTATACGCTTGAACAAAATTGGGAAATATCGAAAACCTATTTCCAAAGTGGTGAGTCTTCTTCTTCTTTTCTGATTTTCACATCGGTGGGTACGTCCATAAGCAAAATTGTCGGATTTGGGGCTCAGAAAATCCACACGTTACTGTAGAGAAGCAAGTGCATCCACAACGAGTCACTGTTTGGTGCGGCTTTTGGTCTGGAGGCATCATCGCACCATTTTTTTTCGAAAATGAGCGAGGAGCCGCGATTACAGTAAATGGCGTTACCGTGACATGCTCAACGAGTTGTTTCCAAAAATTGAAGAGGATGACATGGACCACATTTGGTTTCAACAGGACGGTGCAACTTGTCACACTGCCAAAGTTACACTCGAACTTTTGGCTACCGTTTTTGAAAACCGAATAATCAGCCGAAATTCCGATATCAGTTGGCCGCCTCGGAGCTGTTATTTCAGCCTGTTGGACTATTTTTTGTGGGGAGCCGTTAAGGACAAATGCTATGCGAACCCTCCAGAGACGATTGATGCTTTAAAACACGAAATCGAAGTTGCCATTCATGAAATTCGAGCTCAAACAATCGAAAAAGTGCTTAAAAATTGGGTTGATCGAATGGCCTACTGTAAAGCCAGTCGCGGCAGTAATTTGAACGATATTCTTTTCATTCATAAATGACAATGTTCAATCTTCAAAATAAAAAAAAGTTTGAAAAAATATTGATTAGCTTTTTTTATAGCCGATTCAAAAAGCAAATTTTACATGGCCCACCCTATATCTGCATATACACAGTGTATTTTCACCGATATAAAAAAATTTTAAACTACATTATGTGGTTAAATTTATGAAGAAATGTACTCAAAAGTTCGAAAGGTTTTTAATATAATAAACACATTAAAAAAATTTTTTGTCTTTTTAATTTCAGGTTATACTGTGTATTGAAAAACTAACTAACTAACTGGAACTACTTTGACATTTATCGGCCGACAGTTACCTAGTCTCAACAACGGCATCAAGTTTTAAACTTGATGCTTAGTATTTTAGCAGATTCAGTAGTTTAAACTAGAACTTCTTTTACAAAGTTCCTTAGGGTTTGTGGTTTTTATCAGCGAGCAAATCAAGTTATAGCAAAAAGTCTCGGACCTAACACAGACGGCACAAGTTTATTGCATTCACCTCTTTTTCAGTTAGTACCATCCTTAAACGCAGAGGTGGCAACAAAATGATGCGGAAGCGCTAGTTGGATTCTGGAAGAGTCACCACTTAAACCTACCATCCATCCTTAAAACGAGAGCTATCAAAATTCCACGATATTCTATTCATTAGTTCGTTAGGTATTCTGCTAAGAGTGACACTAGTTTTGTTATTTTCAAAACAATGGCTCAAAGAGAATTTCGTATTTTAATTTTACACTGCTACCTTTCAAACAGAAACAACAACAATTCGATGGTTTGATGGTTTCAAACGTGGTCGTAGATACAGTGATGATGCACAACGCAGTGGAACCCCAGATGAGGTGGTAACACCAGAAAATAACAAAAAAATCAACAAAATGGTTTTGAGTGATCGAAAGGTGAAGTTGCCTGAGTTAGCTGACGTCGTAAAGAAATCAAAAAAACGTGTTTGCTTTATATTGCATGAGAAAGCTCTGTTCAAAGTGGGTGCAACGTTTGTCCACTTTCAAGACAACGCACCGTGTTACAAGTCAATCAAAACAATGCCAAAACTACATGCATTGAGCTTCGACACATCCCGTATTCGCTAGATTTGGTTTTCAGCGACTACTGGCTGTTCACAGACCTGAAAAAATGCTCGCTGGTAAGAAATTTCGCTTGAATGAATGAAGATAAATCGTTCTACAAAAGTGGTATTGAAATGTTAGAGCGGCGCTGGAATGATTGCGTTGTTCTTGATGGAAATTACGTTGGTGAATGAAGCTAATTTTAAACAAAACAAAAACGTGTTTTCTTTGTTAGGCCCGGGAATTTTCAGCCCATGCGTTATAGGGTGTTCTTTAGCTGCATGAGAACCATCGATAGCTGAGAACATTGACATTCCCGTTCAGTAAGGTTCGCCAAGTTATCATGTATCGTTTAACGCCAGCTATTCGCGAAGTCCAGAGAGCGAAGTGATGAAGAAGACGCCGCAATGTCGATTCGTCATCATTCCCAACTTGTTGGCCTTTGTTCGTCGACTAGGTGAAAAATTCTACGTAGTGGTTTTGGCTTATGTATCTATAAAATACAGTTCGTGCAAGAATTTAAGCTAAATGATCATCGTTTGCGTTATATTTTTTCTGATCGGGCTCATTTGGATTTAGTTTTAATTAATTAAAAATTAGACTGATTAAATGGACCACGTAGCTCGTAGTCGCGACGGATATATAAAGTATATTAACTCAAAATATAAATGCCATGAAATTAAATACCAGATTATAATAAACGAAATTGTATTCCAAAAATATTCCTGTTTTGTATTACCATTTTAAGTTCTGAAGATTAAAAAAATAAATTATTTATTAATTTAATTAATTTTTTATGACTCAGGAACAACTTTTTTCTGTTTTATTTCTAGAATATAAATGAATAAGAGAATTCAAGCCACCATATTACAGATATTAATTTTGTGTACGGACTTTACAACGAGAGTTGTAGTGCTGCTTATCGCAAATATCAACAGCGGCATATGCGGTTCGCCGAAAACCCCCATGCGGTTCATTAAAGTTCATTCCAGCATGAATGCTTCACTAAATGTATCTAAGTTTCTAGATTTCTTGCAAACAAATGTATTGGACATCCTTTCAGAGCTACCACCTATCCCCAAAGCAAATATATATGCATTTGCAGTTCGTTGGCACACCGGCGCTTTTTGCTTGAGCTGCAACAGAACATTTAAATAGCTGACATGCAGCATAGGTATATCGGATGCGGTTGTACAATAGCCTAGTCACCATGTTCATCAGCTCATACTCCTTTGCACTAATACTTGTGAGGGCATTCAAGTATAAGGCGAATGTTGTTAGCCTGAGCACAAGAGTGGCGCCATTGACCTTTGAAAGCAAAGCAGATTGATTTACCCGAGCAATATTTAATATACGGATTGAGGATCAATATTACGAAAACCAATTTTTTTAATCTGGCTTGCACATCGACGAGGCCCCGAAGCTTACATACCTTTGTAGCAAAATTAATAAAACTAGTGGCACCCTAGCAAATCTATTCGCTAGATTAAACAAAGCAAAAGTAGCTTTTGTAATGCTCATAGACGTATGCCACTCCAAGCACCTTACCAAAGAAGCTAAGTGCACATTTTTAATTCAAATCCGCTTATTGTCCTGACCAATAACACATGAAATAACATCCAAACTGCTTTTGTAAATCGATGTCTCCGTTCAATAATACGTGCTTGGTGGCCGGAAAAGTTCGGAATCAATATGGAGATCCGTAAGAGAAAGTGGGTCTGGAACGGACATACTCTTAGAAAACCAGTGCAAGAAATACCAGCGATGGCCTTAGAGTGGAACCCTTAAGACTACTGGCGCAGAGAAGGACCCAAAGGATCCTGGTAACGCAGAATTCACGAGAAATTACCCAGGAAAAATTACACCTGAACGCAAGCTAAACAAACGGCCAACTATAAAAGAAAGTAGACGTCATTGAATTTGGCACTATGCGACTTGTGATAAACTGTTGCGAAAGGTTACTTGGCAACCCATTTCGCATTTTTTCACCTCTCTGTTTTTCTCACTCACCAAATCAACAGCTGTTAAAGAGAAGCAAGCTTAGCTGTCAAAGTGAAGCAAGCTTTCTTTTCTATTCTAGACGTTGGCGAAAGCGCATGGACGCGCGCATAAACGATTGTAAGGAATATGTAACATAAAATATTTTTATATATCTATTGTAATCCTTTGTAAACTTATTAATGAATAAAATAAAGTTTTCAGCTTTTCCAAACAGTAAATAAACCATTCCTTATTTACTGCACCAGAGCTAGATAAAACGGAATTCAGCCGCGTCAAACTGCAGTCGTCAACATTCTGAAAAAATCGGCTTTAAAGAGATTTTCGCTTAATAAGCTGTAAAAATGGAGGATGTTTCTAAAGCTGCATCGCCACGGGGAACCGCGGATGCTGCTACAATAAGCGCAGTCGAGGGTTTATTAGATGAGGCTGACAAAACTGGCCATGCTGTGACAATTGGCACCGAAACGCCTACTTCCGACACCGCGCCAGATCGACACGCATCTACACCTGTTCGTCAAACTGCACCATTTGCACCCCCCTGCACTTCAGGCACCTCCGGGATTAGGACTACACACTTCTACAGTACAGCACAGCCATACGCATGTGGCGTTCCACAACCTATAGAACTGCAATGCCACCAAACTGCAGGTATAACGGGAACACACATTCCATCGACCTCGTTCAATGTCGTCCCTAACCTTGCTAACGTGATGACATTTCCGTATACTTCGACTACGAACGGGATGACGACCATGCTGCCCAACTTAACCTCAAACAGCAATACAGTCTCGGCTATATCTTCATCTCAACCCTTTTCTGCATATACATCAATGCACAATTTCCACAGTTTGCCAACATCGGTTGCTTCAGGATTTTCACACCCAAATGTTAACCCTAACCTAAATATGCCTTGTGGAGGGTATCCGACCGTTACTAATCCGTATAGTTACTCTACGACAGCCGACCTAAATTTGACTGCGGCACATATAGCTAGTCGTCAAGTGCGATGCGGATTCACGGACCAAGAAAACCTTATTAGGTTGCAGAAATGCTTGAAGGGCCAAGCATTAGAGGCAGTTCGTGGTAGGCTTATGGTGCCGTCTACGGTTGGATTGGCCATTAATACACTCCGCATGTTGTATGGTAGACCAGACGTAATTCACCAAGTAATGCTGCGTAGGTTAAGGGAGGAACCATCTGTAAAGCCAGACAAATTAGAAACTTTAGTAACATTTTCATTAGCGGTACAAAATTATCGCGCTACAATCCAGGCGGTAGGCCTAAACGATTATCTAAATGATCCAGTGCTATTAAACGAGCTGGTAGCTAAACTGCCATGTAACCAGAGGTTGAGTTGGGGCCAGCAATGTATGTCCCTGAGACGCGCTGACATTGCTGCATTCGATGACTGGCTTTTCGGTCTAGCCATGTGCGCTAGCCAGGTCACTTCCATCCAGACATCGGCGATAGCATCGTGTAATAGCAACGTCGAAACAAAAAGGGGAAATCGCGAATCACTAAAGGGCAGAATAATGATTCACGATGTGGTTCCGAAAAATAATGAGCAGAGTGAAAAGTCGACGAATTGCCTGAAATGCGGTGCGAGCCATACGCTGTCCGATTGCTATGAGTTTCGTGCCCTATCGCAAAGTGACAGATGGAGATTTGTACGTGAAAATAAACTCTGTTTACGCTGCTTCAAAAGTCATTTCATTCGTCGTTGTAATTCGAAAAGGTGCTGTGGGGTAGATGATTGTAGAATGGCTCACCATCCACTGCTTCACAATGGAACTTCGTTGGCGATTGGAAAACAACAACAAGCAACATTATACCACGAGTTGGGCACAGTAGCTGATAAAGAAACGCAAAGGGCACTTTTCAGGTATGTGGAGGTTATTTTACATAGCGGTACCAAAGCAATACGTACATTCGCCCTTATCGACGAAGGAGCCTCCTGTACGCTAATTGAGTCTCAATTGGCGAACGAGCTTGATTTAGATGGGCCAGTTGAATCGTTATGCTTGCGTTGGACGGGAGAAATTACTCAAAATGAGGCAAATTCCAAATTTGTCAATCTTTACGCTTCACCGATTACATTACCCTCTCAAAAATACAGGCTTCGAAACGTTCGAACCGTTGCTAATCTACTACTTCCTCAGCAGTCGCTGTTCAGCTCTACGATTAGTAAGCACGCACACATTAAGGGTCTGCCGATTCGACCCTATAATAAAGCAAGAGCGCGAATTTTGATAGGTTTGGACAACGCTAAAATAGGAATCCCTATCGAAATAAGAGAAGATAGGGGATCCGACCTTATTGCCGCAAAGTGCCGACTAGGATGGAGTGTATATGGGCGCGATAAAACTAACTGCGTTGAACAGCCGAGAATATTGCATACCTGCGAATGTGATACAACCAGAGACGATCGTATGGACCAGCAACTGAAAACATATTTTTCTATTGATGCCATCGGATCATATGCACCAATTAAGCCGTTGATATCTAAAGATGATGAACGCGCTCTTCAAATCATGGAAAAGGCCACGCGCTTTATCTCCGCTGAAAAAAGATGGGAAACCGGGTTACTTTGGAAGCACGAAGCTGTCGAGCTCCCCGATTCGCTGCCTATGGCAATCCGGCGACTCTCGTGCTTAGAAAGTAAAATGAAGCGTGATTCGTCAATTCGTCAATTTCTTATAAACAAAATACATGATTATGAGAAAAAAGGGTACGTACGTAAGTTGAACAAAAACGAAATAAAATATAGCGCTAGGTCTTGGTATCTCCCTATATTTACTGTTCTCAATGCCAATAAAAAGAAAACTCGATTGGTTTGGGATGCTGCAGCAAGGGTAAAGGGTGTCGGGCTCAATGATATGTTGCTGAAAGGGCCCGATCTACTTAAGTCTCTACTGGGGGTACTGCTCCGATTTCGCGAACGACGTTTCGCAGTTTGTGGAGATATACGCGAAATGTTCCACCAGATTAAAATTATAAAAGAAGATCAAGTGGCGCAAAAATTTCTTTGGCGAAACGATGGCTCGTCTCGCGACTATGATATCTACGTGATGAGGGTTATGACATTCGGCGCTTCGTGCTCGCCTTCCTTGGCGAACTACATAAAAAATCGTAACGCTCACCGATTTGCTGATCTTCATCCCGACGCCGAACGGGCCATCGTTAGTAACACATTTGTTGACGATTGGCTTCAGAGTGCAGACTCTGAAAATGAATTGGCTCGTTTAGCAACTAAAGTTCGTTGGGTTCATCAGGAGGGCGGATTCCAAATGAGAAACTGGAAATCTAATTCCAAACACGTACTATTTTCATTAGATGCTGACGACGTTCCAGCCGCCAAATGTTTTGAAGAGCCAGAAGCCGTTATAGAAAAGGTACTAGGGATGTGGTGGCTACCAGTTTCGGATGAGTTAACATACATTGAAAATTTTCCAAAGGAAGTTTTTAATGAAAATACGATCGTGTCGAAGCGACAAATTTTGCGCACAATAATGACGATTTTCGATCCTATGGGTTTGCTCGGTTTTGTCATTGTACAGGCAAAAATTATTTTACAAGATGTCTGGCGCTCCGGAGTAGGTTGGGATGAACCGATTAAAGAAGAAGAACGTTGCAACTGGTTTCGTTGGGTAAAACGCATTCCTGCGATCAACGGCATAAAAATTCCCCGTTGCCTTTCACTTGCCAGCGAAAACCAAAATAATCAGTTGCACATTTTTGTAGATGCGAGCATAAAAGCCTACGCTGCGGTGGCCTACATCCGGTCAGAAGTAGGTTCGCGAATATCTTGTTCACTTTTGGCTTCGAAAACTCGCGTTGCGCCATTGAAGCCCACTTCCATACCCAGGCTGGAGCTGTTAGCTGCTGTTTTGGGACTTAGGCTGGCAAATGTTCTTAGCTATGAACTGTCCATTACAGTAAATCGCAGAGTATTCTGGACAGACTCCAAAAATGTGTTGTTTTGGCTGCGATCGAGCACAAGAAAATACCATCAATTCGTGGCGCTGAGAATCGGAGAGATCCTCGAGAGTTCTGCTATTAGGGAATGGAGGTGGCTGCCATCTGGTGAGAATATTGCGGACGAAGGCACTAAATGGAGCAGCAACCGAGAATTCGACGACAACCAACGCTGGTTCAGTGGACCTAAATTCCTACTAGAACGAGAGTCAAGCTGGCCAATTGTACAATTTCCAGATGATGACGAAGAGACAGTTGCGGTTCTACAGCATATGGATTTCGCTAACAACTCATTGGGTACGACCGCAGAAATAACCCCGGATGTAAAAAGATTTAGTACATGGGAGAAGCTTCGCAGTGCGCATCGATTTGTCTTACGTTTTCTACGATTGGTTACGAAGGGAAAGCCACGTTCTCAGTTTCTTCAAAAGCTACTCAACCCAGACAACATAGAGACAGCAGAGCTTGCAATTATGCTTAATTGCCAAAGCGAGGTGTTCCATGAAGAGATCCGTCGTCTGCGTAATGGTGAGGAAATTAATCGAAAATCTTTTCTTTTCAAGTTCTCCCCATACTTAGACCAGATTGGCCTGCTGCGAGTAAAAGGCAGAATTGATGCTGCTGAGGGTGTTGCCATTAATGTCAAGCGTCCAATAATCCTGCCACGCAAGCACGACGTAACGCGACTACTCGTCGACTTCTATCACAGGAAATTTCACCACCATCACAACGAGATCGTCGTCAACGAGATGAGGCAAAGGTTCTGCATCTCCGCCTTAAGAAGGCTGGTAAAAGAATGTGCTGCAAAATGTCAAACCTGCCGGAACCGTAGGGCTTCTCCACAACCTCCTCAAATGGGAGATCTGCCAATGGAACGTGTGTCACCCTTTACCAGGCCGTTCACCTTTACAGGGGTTGACTATTTCGGACCAATGGACGTTGTAATTGGCCGCAGGCGTGAAAAGCGGTGGGGTGCTTTATTCACATGCCTTACCACCCGCGCAGTTCACATTGAAATCTCACCTACTTTATCTATCGAGTCGTTTTTGCTGATTTTTAAACAATTTGTGAGTCGCCGTGGAGTACCGAAGCGAATTATATCGGACAACGGCACCAACTTTCGCGGTGCTAGCGTACTTCTAGTAAAAGAAATTGAAAGAATATCGTCGGATGATATAGAAAGGAAATACCCCGAAATTGAATGGATTTTTATTCCCCCCGCTTCACCACATATGGGAGGGTCATGGGAGCGCATGATACGTTCTACGAAATCGATTCTAATGGACATTCTACCAGATTCCGGTATGCGAGAGGAGGTGTTAAGAGCCGTTCTAGCCGACATCGAAAACATTTTAAATTCAAGGCCACTGACGTACGTGCCGCTTGATTCAGCCGAAGATGAAGCTCTTACGCCAAACCACTTTCTGACGGGACACTCTAGTGGTATTCGAGAACTAACAGATAATACCAACTCTGGATCGGCTCTACGGCAAAACTTTAAAATTTCTAGCCAGTTGGCTGACCAATTTTGGAGACGCTGGGTTAAGGAGTATCTCCCCTGTCTTACCAGACGCGCAAAGTGGTATCAGCCACCAGCAAACCCAATCAAATTGAACGACGTGGTGGTCATCGTAGACGAAAACTCCAAGAGAAATTCGTGGCCGAAAGGAGTAGTAATGGATATGAATTTTGGTAAAGATGGCCAAGCTCGTAGCGCAGTAGTCAAGACAGTAAATGGATTATGTACACGACCGATAGTAAAGTTGGCGAAATTGGACATCGAGGTTGAAAAACGTGGGGTAAACGTTATGCATAAAACCGCATAAGATTTACGAAGGGGGGTGTTGCGAAAGGTTACTTGGCAACCCATTTCGCATTTTTTCACCTCTCTGTTTTTCTCACTCGCCAAATCAACAGCTGTTAAAGAGAAGCAAGCTTAGCTGTCAAAGTGAAGCAAGCTTTCTTTTCTATTCTAGACGTTGGCGAAAGCGCATGGACGCGCGCATAAACGATTGTAAGGAATATGTAACATAAAATATTTTTATATATCTATTGTAATCCTTTGTAAACTTATTAATGAATAAAATAAAGTTTTCAGCTTTTCCAAACAGTAAATAAACCATTCCTTATTTACTGCACCAGAGCTAGATAAAACGGAATTCAGCCGCGTCAAACTGCAGTCGTCAACATAAACACAAAATAATAATAACAGAAGCAGGCAGAAGAGGCAAAATCGAAAGTTAATTCAAAGAGTCAGAGTGATAATAAAACGCACACACACTGACGTAATCAGACAGCTCGGACACGAAGAGCGAAGGGCCAGGCTAATATCGACTTCGATGCAAATTATTCCAGCAGCACCGCAAACTGTGACACTGTCCGCACAAAGAGCTAGAGACAGACTAAGCTCTAAAACTGGCGCAACAAACTGGTAAAGGTTGTATTGTTTAATGGACACTGTTGTTCTTTTATCATAATTTTATTGCATTCTCTCATTTTATAGCAAAATTCAGTAATGATTTAATGTTTTGATTTATATATTGTTTGCTATTTTTGTAATACGTGCGCGTAACAGCAAAATGCGGCGTTTTTTTTTTTTTGGTTTTTTTTTTGTTTGTTTGTGTTGAATAACCAACTCCGTTGAACGGTTTTACTTATACAAGTTAATTTCTATAGAAATAGAAATTATGCAGCACGCAATTTCATCATTTGGAAAAACGTACAGAATAGTCATTAGTACCATGAAATCGCACCTTCGCGATTTCCTTCATTTGTTTCAGGAGAAAGTACGCGACTAATTTCCTCAGCAAAATGTCAACATTCAACACAATTTCCTTTTTCCATAGATTAATTCCGTAGAATAAATTACTGTTGTAAATATTGCCATTCTTTCCTTCGTTCGGTCATGGACTTAAAAAATTGAGTGTGTTTCAGCAATTAGCCCAAGTTTGTCTAACATGCCCACCTAATATTCACAGCACAGCTGACTATGTATGTAAACGTGAATTGTATGTGTATGTATGCACTTGCAAGTAAACACATACTCGATTCATTTATTCAATATGAATTCCCAGCTGAATGGCGATTTCAATCTTGATAACAGAAAATTTCTGAGAAAGCGCAATTATTTCTCCATAAAACTTGAGCTCATTGCATGTAATTGCTGAGCAAATTCATTATTGTAAAACCATTGAATAGTATAATATAAAACAAGCATTACACTAGTTTACAGTGAAAAATCTAACAAAACACGTAATTCACATGTAAAATCGGTAGAAGAGCTCGAAAATCTGCACCAATTTGTTTTGTCATGAATAAATATCGCAAAATAATGGGCATACCTTTTTCTTATATCCGGAGAATTCGTTAGCCGATCAAAACAACTGATATACATATGGCACCCTACATACAAAAGGGTCACCACTCAAACTGTACTTCTGCTCAAATATGAACGAGACGTTATCAATAAAACGGTCCGCGGATGACATATGGCAAAAATAAATTTTTTGTTTTTTGGTAGGACTGTTATAAGCTTACATGGCAAATTTCAGCGTGATATGTCACAGCTCGAGTGTGGAAAGTTTTGAGTTGTGACCCTTTTGTATTTAGGGTGCGATATGTACTAAATTAAAGGTGTGCCCAACTCTTTTTTACATGGTAGATACGTTCCTGAGAAAAGCGCGAAAATATACATACAGGCAAGAAATAATTGCGAAATCCATATTACATAAGTACCTATTTATAAAATAAAAAAATTCAAGTATTTATAAAATAAAAACAACACACAAGAATCAAAAATGCTATCAACAATAGATACCTATGTCAGCTGTGATATGCCAGATATATATGTTCAGGCCATCTGCCGGGTTTTATTCAATTGTTAACGGCTCCTGTTGGTTTTTCCGTTGCCACAAAGTATATTATTAGCGACTATTTCTCGTGTTGTTTATACAAGGTGGAGCAAAATTAATCACCCTATTGGAAGAATTTTAAATTTTGCGTCAGTTTAGGGCGTAAAGGTCAAATAAAGATTTTCACCACTCAAAATTATTTGTTTTATTCGGTAAAAAATGACTCAAAACCCAAATTGAAATTTATTTGTCAAACTTCGCGTGATTAAAATTTCGCTCTATTTATTTTTTTCATGAGTTGGCAGCACTGTTAATAACATCAGGGCCAACTTTCATGTGAATGTCATTATCAGTAATATATTTACGATTG
Source organism: Anastrepha fraterculus (assembly GCA_037575425.1). Taxonomy (NCBI): domain Eukaryota; kingdom Metazoa; phylum Arthropoda; class Insecta; order Diptera; family Tephritidae; genus Anastrepha; species Anastrepha fraterculus. Next base: position 22,068 of record JAYXIM010047245.1, on the reverse strand, counting down.
TGTTTACCAAACGACCAAGAATGCAGAATGAAATTTCGGCTGCGGAAACGTTTAGCATGCTGCAGAAGGCATTTGGTGATTCGACCATGTTGCAGAAAAAGGTTTATAAGTGGTACAAAGACTTCAAAGAGGGTCGAGAACGTGTTGATGACTTGGAGCGCTCCGGACGACCATCGACGTCAACAGATGACCAACACGTCAATAAAGTGAAGGAGTTAGTGCTCAAAAATCGTCGATTGACTGTCAAGGACCTTACTGATATGATCGGAATATCAGAAAGATCTGTGAAGACCATTTTGAAAGAACATTTGGGCCTACGAAAAGTCAAATCTCGTTTGGTACCGAAAACTCTCAATTTCTTGGAAAAAAGTCGTCGCGTTGATGTGTGTGAAACAATGCTTTCAGACTATAAGGACAAGCTCAAATGCATCATTACGGGAGATGAGACTTGGATTTATGCTTACGACCCTGAAACAACCAACCAATCAAGCGGATATCGGGCTAAAGGTGAGGCCAGACCGAAAAGAGCACGTCAAAGTCGTTCAAAAATAAAGGTCATGATGACAGTTTTTTTCGATTTTCGTGGTGTGGTGCACTATGAATTCCTTCCACCTGGCCAAACTGTTAATAAGGAATATTATTTGAGCGTTATGCATCGTTTACGTGAAGTAATTCGTCTAAAAAGACCAGAATAGTTCACGCCGGTTTTTGCATCACGATAATGCACCGCCTCACACTGCACTCGTTCTTCGTGACCATTTCGCCAAAAATTCCTCGCATATCGTTCCGCAACCACCGTATTCGCCTGATTTGGCTCCGTGTGACTTCTGGCTATTCCCAAAACTTAAGAGACCACTCCGGGGAACGCGTTTCGAGTCGATTGAGGAGATAAAAGCTGAATCGAAGAAGGTGCTGATGGCTATACCGGAAATGGACTATTTGGCATGTTTCGGGGATTGAAAAAATCGTTGGCATAAGTGTATTTCATCGAGAGGATAAATCCTTGAAGGGGATGAAATTGATTTACAAGAATAAATAAAGATTTTTCATTTTACAACCAAATTCACCTTACTTTTTGCCCACGGTAGTATATAAACTTACATTTGTGCTTCAACGCACTCGCCTGCTCACGGCGATGACTCAAGGGTAAAATTAGGCACAAATTCACATCAAAAAAGTATTGGCGCAGATAGCGTAACCAGCTTGCCTCATTGCAGCTGTAACGCGCTAATACTTTGTGGGTCCTTCCTTACACTGAATAACGGCCTGCAAACGTCTCTGCATACTATTTACCAAATTTGAAGTTTCGGAAGGTGTTATTTTACTCCATTCAGCAATTACTGCCTCTTTAAGAGAATCCTTTGACGTTATGTGGTGAGATCGTATCTTCCGTTCCAGTAGATGCCACACACGCTCAATAGGATTTAAGTCCGGCGATTGGGGATGTTTTAAGCTGTTTGCAATGGTATATCAACCACTCCTGCACAAGATAAGATGAATATTTTGGGTGATTATCTTGTTGAAATTTCCAAGTTGTCGCATTAAAGCTCAGTTTTTCCACACTTGGGCTTAAATTCTCTTTAAGAATGTCGCAATACACATGCTTATCCATTGTCTCATCTATGAAAACGAGTTTTCTGACACCAGATGCCACGAAACACCGTGTTTAACTGTTTTGAACAGGTTGTTCTCTTGAAGCTCTTTATTTGGCTAGCGCAAGATCTTTTGTGCTCCATCTTAACCAAAGAAATTGAATTTTGATTCATCGCTAAATATGGTGGTGTTCCAAAAAGCGTCGGGCTTATTTAAATGCTGTTTAGCAAATTCTACCATCTTTTTCTTATTTACCTATGCGTCGAGGAAACCGGCCATGATACCCAGCCTTATATAGGGTATTTTGAACAGTTTGCGGGTTGAAATTGATTTGAATGAATTTTGCAGGGTTTCGCACCATTTGACAGTCGAAGTTTTTGGATTTTGTGCCACGGTGGACACCACTATTCACTCCTGTCGTCCGGGTAATTTTTTTGGGTGGCCAAAGCTATTTTGCCAGTATTGCAATAATGCATACCGCTGTTTCGAACGCTGGACCATAATTTATCGAAAAGTTTGCCAATTTCGCGATAGGATTTTTTTCTAAATACAGTTTTATCGTTAATTGATGTACTATAGTCCTAGGGAGATTTCAACACCACGGCCCATTTTGGTCTATGTCCATTGAAATCGCGATCAAAAGTGGTTGCGACCGTATGTAATTCCTAAAACGTACGAATGAGTAAAAAGCAAGAGTGAAAATAACGGGAATTTACTGTTACGATGCCAAAAGCATAAGCTAACATAAAGAATGTGCCAATACTTTTTTGATGTGAATTTGTACCTTATTTTACCTTTCAAGGTTGAGCTTGTAAATCTAAGTCGAAATTAATTTAGATACGTAATAAATAAATACATAGAAAATACCGTTTTCTATTTTTTATACTTTCATTAGAAGAGATTTGATTTTTCGAGTGTACCAATACTTTTTTAACTCACTGTATGCAGCTATAACTTCCCAAAAGCATTATTTTTCTTTTTGCTCTTTTTCGTATAAGACATGGAGGACTACAACTTGACTTAATAAATGAAGAAAGATGCAGTTATCGTCGCTATTTGGCAAATCAGACCGATTTAGAAAATTCTAATTTTCTTAAGCGTGCCCGTTTATTCGTGTATAAGGTTCCTCGTAAATAAGAAATATTAGGCGGTAATGGAGAATACGTTTCAAAACCAAAAAAACAAGAGAAGCTTTCTGATCTGCAAAAATTATTCAACAAGTGCAAGCGAGCATTAACGATGTTTCGGAGTGTTTTACCCTGTGAGTTGTCCATGAAGATCTCCGGTATGAAACCTACTTAATGTGCAGAACATAGTTTTTGTCGGAGCAAACACGAGAACGACGACTTATCCATTCATCTGATGCATATGTTCTAGGGTAAGTTTTACTTTTTGAGCAGTACCTAGAGCGGGTTCGATTTCGTACGGGCAGAACTCTCAGGTTAAGTGACGAGCAAATGTGCTTGCCTTCTTGAGATCTGTTTTAGCCCATTTGTTATTTTCCATTTTAATGGATGATTGTGATAGAGTTGGTCTTTTTAAATTTTTGGTTGTTTTCCATAGAGAGTAGTCAGTAGCAGGGGTTGCATGAAGTTTGCTGAGATGGTTCTGGAGCTGTGAGTTGTGCTCTGTTTAAGGAGTTCTTTGAGTTCTTGAGTAAGTGAGTTAAGTGGTTTTTTGTCCACATGGTGTCTGCTTCTTTGCCATATTTTTCTTGCTTGTTGTTTTTCTTTCAACTTTTATTTTATTTGAAGGGATATCTTTGTGTGGTGTTGCTTGGTGAAACATGGTGAGGACTTCCATGCTGCATGTTGGACACAATTATTGAAATGCTCAACTGCATTTATAATGTCTTCATTGCTCTTGAGTGGGCATTTTAAGTTAATGGTAAAAATAATAAGAGTTCGGAAAAACGTCCAGTCTGTTTTACTATTGTGGATAAAACAGTGGGCAAGTGATTCAGCTAAATCTTTATTTAATCTGACAAATACGGGAGAATTGTTGGAGGATAGTTCATAACAAGAGCTACAGGTTATTTCACGAGCTGGAACACCTTTCGCAGCGCAAAGTGGCCAATAGGGATTTATTTTTTCTAGGTTTTGAGTAAGTTATTTTTTATTTTTAGCTGTTAAATGTTCTTTGGCAACCCTAACCAAATATTTTTCAGCATAAAAGTATGCTTTTTTATTACTTTTTTTACTTCTGCTATGAGACAGCTTTTTATTATTCAAAATTACAGTTTTTTGTTTTTGTTTTTTGCTGCTCTATATGCGGCCGCAGGACAAATTTAAACTTTGATAATATCTTTACTATTTTCAGCTATTGCGGCAATGATATTCAATTGAAATATGGGGTAATATACACTTTTGAACTATTTTTCACTGTTTAACGTTTATTTTTTCCCCTATTTTAGTTTAAATTCACGAAAACTTTAGGCGTGTGAATTTTCTTGTCCTCACTTCACTAGAGTTGCCAACGAAAAAAAACAATATAGCATATTTAGGTTGCTTGTGAGAGGCATGAATAAGTCAAATGTTTTACGTGTACAGCGGTTTTCTGCATTCGACTCTTGGCTCTCCTAGACTCTTCCATTGCGACGATTGGACTTTGGCTTCGATGTCATAAGCATATACCCATGATTCGTCACCAGTTCGGTCATGCGACGTTGTTTGCGCTTCATGCTCAACATTTCCGAAAAGATTGCAATGGAACGAGCCAACCGATATGCTGACATCCTCAGCAGCTTCTCTAATTATGATTCGACGATTCTTGATTTTTCTAAATTTTCTTCACTTTCTCAACATTGACTTCGGTTGTTGATGGGATGGGGCATCCAGAACGATGCAACTAATTTGATTCATTTTTTCGATATCAGAAAATCGCCGAACACGCAAAATACTTGTCTTATTTATGCCTCTCGCAAATTGTAAATTGCGTCGGTATCGTTGACTTAAACCACGAAGGCAAACTGTAAAATTTGATTGTTTTGGCTATTTTAGGTACTATTTTGATACTATTTTATATTATTTGGAGTCTATTTTTTCACAAATGATTGCATATTTGAAATGTTTACTTGTTTAATATGGTGAAAAGTGACATTCGTTATTGGTCTCAACATTTTGGAGAAGCTTTGAACGCCAAACCTTGTACCTGAGCTGTCTTACGGCAGCTCAAATTCAATGAAAATCCACTAAAAAAGAAAATAAACTCTACGTGTTTATGTTTCCACACTCCAGTTCAATATCATCAGCAATTCAATCGACGTCTCAACTTCAACAAGTAAGTCAACAGTTCAATAAAGATAAATAAATTTCCTCCAACTCACCTTAAGGCAGTTCTGCTGCACGATTCAGTGTCTATCAACACTTTTTTGTTTTTAACTTACCTACCCACACATACGTATATATTTTTTAGTCACTTAATCCCTTTTAAACCCACTTGCATACTCGCCACAACAATTTCGTATATTCTTATTAATGCTCAGAGGATACTTTGTTGTTGTTTACTGTTACGGTTTAGAAGACTGAACCCACTTTGGTCATATCCTGCGGTGGGCAACCTTTTCCGATTTCATATTTCATCGTTCCTAACATTCCTTTAACATATTTATTTACTCACTGTTTACAAAGGTGTTGACGGTTATACGAGTATGTGTGTGATACACATACTCGTATGCAGAGCTTCGTTCGCACACTCAAACACGAAAACATACGAGTGGTTGTTGTTTTGTGCGGAAGAAATAGCATGTGTGAGAATTTAAAATTCAATTTACTGCACATCGATTAGGTGAGAGTATTTGTTATTGATGGGGATTTCTTTCGATGGCCAATAAAAGTCAATTGAGACGGTGCTTTGAGAAAGTGCGCAATAGGCGGTGTAGTTTTTAGTATCTAATTTTGCCGCTTTAAATGGAAAATCGGTTTTTTTCTCGGTAATATGAAATTGAAAATGAAATCTATATTAAAGAGTAAATTAATTTTTTTTTCAATATTGCAACCCTTGATGGGGTTTCAAGCAAGGTTAAATGTTTTTAAAAGTTCAATAATGAAGAAGAGACTGCAAAGTACTTAATATTCGACAAAGCATTATAAATAATAAAAGGTCCAAGCGATATTATTAGGCAAAGGAAAACGTAAAACAAGAGAGACGGAGAGACGGTAGCATTACGCGAATACTCTGTTTTACATTTAGCTCCATATAGAAGTAGAGAGCTAAGAAAATTGCACTGTGATACATTGTAATTAATTATTTCCAAAAGAAATGAGCAGTCTGGCATAGATGATGTTAAAACAAATGACAGCAAGAGGTCTGATCTTCTTTCTTGATTAAGGGGAGATATACACCTAAAAGCCGGAAAAAAGGTCATTTTTATGAATTTTTTTCAAAGGAAACTATTTAAAATGTATGATTGGGGTTTTATTTATCTAAAAGTACATATATTAAAAAATGTGTTAAATTTGTTTTAGCTTAAAATAATAAGAATTGTAAAGGATAATGTAGAATCCTTGGAAGTCCTTGAAAAAATCAGCCTCCGCGGTACCCAATGGCGTTTCTCCAAAAATCATCAGAAATAAGAAAACCAAAAAGATTATTAAACCAGATACTAAAATCTAGTCTTTGTCGTAGCCGATTTTGAAAATATCGATTTTTAACAAAATGGCGGACGTTTGAACATAAGTATTGATTATTGGGCTAAAAATGAGTTCTTATTTTGCCTATAGAACAAAAACTATGTAACGGAAAAAAAAATCCTATGACATCTACTAGATAATGTTGTATAGAATAACCACAAAAAGCCTCAAGGCAATCGGTTTATTACTTTTCGAGAAATTTTGGGTACCAACTTGAAAAACGTGGTTTTGAGAAAAACACGTTTGAAAATTTGGGAATGAATGAATGCCCATAAAATCAAGTTTCACGTTCTCGGCTGTAACTAGCTTATTTATCGAAATATTACCTTGTCCTTTTCACTAGATATTCTAGAGCCCTCAAACTTTAAGAAAATGCAAAAAAAAAAATCGATTTTTCACGACCTTCTAGGTGTATATCTCCCTTAAGCAAAGCTTAATGATTTTATTTGTTTATTTAGTAAAGTCTAACGAAGTTCAGAACATACATTTAATAGATTAATTTAACAAAAACATTTTATGGCTTGGTCTCCAAGTGAAAGTAGCGCATTCCAAATTGCATCAAACGAAAGACGTACATATACGAGATAATAAGAGTGTAAGGATCAGTAAATTCTAAACTATTTCGCCTCACAAAAATTAAAAAGTTCCTCAAAAAATAACGCCAAGATCTTTATTCTTGCAACAAAGAGTGAGAATTGTTGTAAAACTTCGGAAAGTTATTGTGAGTTTTCGATTACGTGACTTTAAAATACTTCCTGATGTTTAAAGAAAGTCGAGAACTAACACACCATAGTTCCAGCTGCTGAATGGCATTTGAAGCTCAAGTGTATCATCTGGTTTCAGAATTTAGGAAAATATGTACTTTTAAATCATTAGCATATATCATAACGTTCGCGAAACGAAAGCAGCTACTTAAGTAATTTAAGTCTTAACTCTTCTTCTTTTATTTACATATATTTATTTATTTACTTAAATATAAAGCCTATGAACAACAAATTCTTACATACTACTTACAAAAATGAATGAAAACATTATTAACATGTTCACGCCGGCGCTGTTATTCATGGTCTTCGCCCACAGACGGCAATGTTTACATCTTTTCGCTCTATCGGACGGGAGCGATTGCAGGTCATAAAACGAAATTTGTTCGTAAGGGTAGTCGTTTATGGCATCTCATCTCATAGGTACCGTCTAATAAAGTACCACTGGTGGTACGCGCTGCCAGATGATGCAATCTTGTGCGGGCCACCGGTGGTACACGCCGCCCCATGAAGCCATCTTGTGCGGGCCACCGGTGGTACGCGCCGCCCCATGAAGCAGACATGTGCGGGCCACCGGTGGTACACGCCGGCGTGAACGTGTTTAACAGAGAAAATAAAGGTCGATCAGAGATGAGGTCCGGTTGAATTCATTAAGAGCTCGACCAATTGGCGCGTTTCGGGCATAATTTGTTCTGTTATTACTTCCATAAAAAGGGTAGCAGTTTTGAATTTCTCTTTTTGGAACATTTAAGTTTATTTTTTCCTCAAGGGAATCACAGTCCAAGTCTCCCTTTATAATGCAAATACAAAAGTTACGTTAATACATAATTGATATTAATTTTCTATTGCAGCTAATATCCAGCCTTGCGCACATCTTTTTGGCGGTCTTCCAGGAGGTCGTTTTCCCACTGAAAATATGCTCGTTCCATGCACGTCTTCTTGATCTATTAAATCCTAACTCGAAAACCGATATTTCTTTGTCAAACAAGGCGAAGAGCAGTCTAAACTATTTGAAAGTTCAGCCGGTGTACTCTAAGGCAGTAATATGGACCCCATCCTATACTTGCTATACACATACGATCTGTCAGCTTCTGAAGAAACAATAGTTCGCGGATGACACTACCTATTGATTCCCACCCCTATGTGGCCTCCCGAAAACTCCAGAAAGGACTTGATAAAATAACACATTAGTTGAAAGAGTGGCGCATTAAGCCAAATGAGGCAAAATCTTCTCAAGTCACTTTTACACTAAACTGAAAAACTGGCCCCCCCGTTAAGCTCAATAATATAATCATCCCCACACTAACGTCACAAAATATCTCGACATGGGTCTTGATAGCAAAACTATATGGGAAACCCATATTTTCATCAAACGGAAGGCTCTAGGAATAAAACTCAGATTCCTATATTGGTTACCACATCCAAATTCTCATGTTTCTATCGAAAGTAAGCTCTCGCTTTACTTACATAGGGTATTCAACATCGTAATAAAGAAACGGCCAGAAAAGACGAAGAAAGGTTCAGAAGAAATGCCTTCAATCGTTCCAACACAATTCCTTTTATATAAGTGTGACTTAATCCAATTTAAAAACACAGAATGCAAGCCCATACAGGATAACTTAAAATTGAATGTAATGTATGAATGCGAAACTTTATGAAAGCTTTAGAGAAATAAGTATTCATCAAAAACCGCAAAATTCGAAACTGTAGATCGATTAGAATAATTGCGTGGGTGTGAAAATAAGAAAGTTGTCTTTGAACCTATAATAAAATTATCACGTTATTATGCAGTTGTTGTTGTTTTTTTTTTTATTTTGTTTAGTACCGCCATTCACATAGATTTGCCCAAACACATAATACTGGAATTTTTAATTTTAGGAAAGGAAAAAATTCGTAAGCCTTGGTTTGCCGCACTCGTTACAGCATTTTCTTGGCCGTTCATTAACTGAGCTGATCTTACTTGTACGTAAATCAAAAACGAGTGATGCCCTGAATGTAAAAATATCCCGCAATCTAAAATTACTGAGCTAATTATTCAACAAATTATGTGATCTAAAAAATTTAAAAAATAATTTAATTATAAGACAATAGAATTTTAATACATTACGCAAATACTCGCAGCAACAAAACAAGCACCAATAACAAAAGAAAATATGACAACATACAGATAAGACTTAGTGTGTCAGCCAAAAGCTTTGTAGAAAATATTTGGCCTTTGACTCAGTGAGCCGATTCGTGAAATAAGTAGCTGTATATTGAATATGTAATTCAATAATGGGAACTCTCAAAAGCAATCACTCAAAATCATTAAAAAATCATATTAATTATTGTAGCATACTTATATTTTGTAAGTACTAATGCATTTATTTCTATATGGCAATACCTTCTACTTGTTAAGATTTAATTTAAAGCTTCTTACAATGACCTAAAATTGTAATGACTAATAGATGTCTTTTTTCCAACTCTAAATTTGAATTTTCTAATAGGATTGCTTTTGCCTATAAAAAGCCTGTGCGTTTTTGGAAAGAGACATTCCGTTTGGTAATCCGCGATGAGCAGAGCTTAGGTGCTTGCCAATGACTACTTTTGTAGTGTGGACAGCGTTGGCTGGCCGCTGCAAAACAGGTGTTGCTCTTGCTCGTGCAGCTTAGCTTACTAAACGCATTTGCTTTCCGGAGTTCACGGTTAAAAAAACAAGAGTTATATTTTATAATAAATTAAATTACATTTTATAATAAAATAAATACAACTTTATGTTATCTAATTTTTTTGTGAATAATTTTTCCACTAAATAAAAGCTAACGTGATTTGAGTGATGAAAATCTTTATTCAGGCCATTACGCGCTCATTGCTTGTCTGTTTATATGCTCCAACTGTCTAGTTCCCGTTAAGATGATTAATCCCCCCCGCTCTGTATATTATGTTTGATTGTACCAACAAAGTATTGCACATGTTGAATCACTCTAATGCGGTTCACTTACGCAACGGTTAAAAGTATTTTAAATTAACCTGCGTTCCATTTGAATCATATACATACGCACGCATATATGGTACATTGTACACATAACATAATTCCACTTAGCAGACACTTGTCGTAATTTTTTCTAATTGTTTGTTCACTTATAAATAATCAACATATATGATATTTTAATTAGGCTCTTCCCAATAACTCGCCAGAAGTATCGGACGTGCTTCTAATCTCAACTCGCAGCATTGATTTGGAATAATTGGCAAATTGGCTTTGGTGGCACATCGTCCACTACCTGTGTATACCTCCATAATAACAAGAAAAAGCTTCTTGTCCAACTGCAAATTTAAGATAATTGACACATTATTTATGTTAATCGCTAAGTATTCAAGGGGGTTATTGAAAATTTCAATTTATTTGCTTAGCAGATAATTGCTCGTTTAGTTTTATTCCTCTTTGTCTTGCGCCAGCTTTTCATAAAAAATAAAATATTCTAACAGCTGACCAACTATAAATATAAAAAAAATACGTTTTACTCATATTTTGGGCATCTTTGCATTTCTCTCGGTTGAAATTTGTATTCTTATTTTAGTAGTAGAATTAACATACAAAAGCGGGGAGTTACGGCAAACTTAAACACAGGGGTATTAAATTAGTTTACATATGTGAAATTTGGATGCGCAAGAAGGAAAATTCGTTGCCGAAATAAAAACATAAAACTCTTATTCTAATTGCACATTGGCGATAGTTGCGTTCTTTTAATTTTCAAAGTGGGGTGTACGGAGTACTTTATATGTTTTTACATAATAATTTTGAATGTGTGGATAAGTCCCAGATACCTGTATATTACATGTATAGCCATATGACGAAAAAGGATTCCAAAAAATCCGCCAAACTTTCGATTCGTGAATCCCTAATTTTTGCGAACGTCGATATAACGATATTGAAGCTTGTCCACTTTGCCCAACAGTAGCAACAGTTTGTGGTCTGCCAGTCTTTTTCCTATTCTCGACAGAATCAGTTTCTTCAAATGTTTTCAACAACCTTTGAATTGTCGATTAATCGAATGATTATTTTCACCAACAAAATCATGAATTTTACGATTTGCTTTTCTTAACTTTTCATAATAAGTTTCAATAATTTTGGCGCGTTGTTCTATCGTGTAAAACTGCACATCTGTCTACTTGACAATTGTGAGAGATGACTATAAAAGTATAGCAACATTTGAAAACTTAAGTTAAAATATAATATATAGCACTGAACATTTATCCGGTCTCTCCGTAGCTGAGTTCACTGAGCTCTTTTTCATTTCCGGAGCAAAATCACTTAAAAACAAAGTTGTTTGTAATTAATTTAAAATTCCAAAATGGCAAGTGTCATGACTTTTGAGCTGTCAAGAAACGTGACCCAATAATTTGACATGTGGCGCATGAGCCATAACATATTTTCATGCGACATAATAACTTTTATACAGGGTATTTCAAGTTCGAATTTCTTTTTTAAATTAAAATTTTGAGTGAGAATTCATATCTGTTTAGCGACATATGCAGTCCAGGCTGTACAATTTATGAATGAAAAACGATATTTCCCAAATGTTCCCCCGAGTGCCCAGACACAAACGCAGATGTCAAACCTATCTTTGGAATGGCACTACAGTGGATTCCGAAAATTTCGTTTGCAATAGATTTGTTGCTTCTTTTTCCTTCTCCATCTTCTTTCTGAAAGCACATATTTTCAATATTCTATAATTAGAAATATTGATCTATTGCTAATGTTGGTAGAATATCTCGATACCGCAATATGCTGATGGTAAGCACATTTACAGATGAATTTTGATCATTTTAAATGTTTTTCCTAAATGCAGCGTTATTTTCAATTCAACTGCCGTGGTGTTGTTATTCTTTGTGCCGTGAAAGTCGACTAGCTTTTTTTCTGAAATTTTCAAAGTGTGGCTAACACATATCTGCTATGTTTGTTTTATTATAATTTCATTATATTTATTTTATATCGTTCTGGAGCGAAACTACAATTTGCTAAAACGTATTCGTTTTCAACTAAACATTTGTAGAAGGGACACTCAAAGGAGCAGCAGAAAAATGCGCAAAAAGAAACTCAAACTTGAAAGACCCTGATTTTATTTTGTATGGTTGTATATCTTCCCCTGTAACTTTGGGCTTTTGGCCACTGCTGTCAATGGCCACTGCTTCCTTAAACTATGCTCAGCACGTAACCCACAGAGGTTAGAAACAAAACCCAAAGTTATACGAATAGTAATAGTAGAAGCGCAAAAAGTGTAAGCGACAAGCATTTGTTGCGGTGGTACGAGTATGTCGTACATCCAGCTGTTGCATTTGGCAATGGCATGTTGCTTAACAAAATACGCTGGAGTGAGGAGTTCATGATGGCACTAATACAATTTTTCATAATGTGCAAGTGACATTTGCAATTTTGTGCTCCTGTCTGATGGCTACCACTGCTGCCGCTACCCGAAATGATGCCGCCGCCTTTGTAGGTTTGCGTTTGGCAGCTGCCAAGTCAATGCGTCCAGTGTCCTTACGAATGTGTATGCATGTACATACCATGTGTATGTATGTACGGGTACATGTCTCGACCATTGACGACATTGATGCCTGACATATGATGTGTTTTGCTGGATTGCACGTTCACTATATCGATTTTCTTTATTGACGAACAATTCTTCTCTGCTTTATTAAAATGCAAATTGAATTTTGACAGGCAGCCTGTTAAAGTTAACAACGAAGACTTGTAGCTGCCTTTATTGAGCTGTGCAGGTATCTAAATATACACAGTACATATGTGTGTGCATATCAAACCTTTACTCTTCCAAGAACGCATATTTTATGAGCTTTTCGATGTAAATTTGCTTTGAAGGGAAACAAATTCTTTAATAGGTACATTACTTCAATTTTAACGTCTGAGAGAGGTGCACTTCTAAATAGTTATTATCTATATGCGTATTCAAAGAGGTCCATAAACAGGGTGCTTTTTAGGAGCTTGAAAACTTAAAATAATAATAATACACTGAAATATTTTTGGAATGCCTTTAGTTTATTATAATCTAGTAGATAATTTCATGGCAACTATTTTATGAATATAATATGCGACATATATCCGTCGCAGCTACGTGTTACAACCTCTTTTCCACCGGTCCAATAAATCGATTCTTAAGCGTGATGTATGGCAAGCTGCGTCGTCTTGTTGGAATCAAATGTCGTCGGTGTTGAACTGATTCATTTTTTGAAACAAAAATTCAGTCGGCATTGGCTCTATTGCGCTTGCCATTCACCCTAACGGTAGCTCCTTCCTCATTTCGAAAGAAATAAGGACCGATGATGCCGCCAGTGCTCTATGAACTTCGCGAACAAATTTATTTATTTTTTTCAAAGTAAATTTCCAAAATATGGAAGCGTGGTTCAGGGGTTCAACGATTCATGATGACTTGCCAAACCTAAATTTCAGCAGAACAGAAATGCCAAAACAGTTTGTCATTCTCAGCTGTCAAACCACAGTTATCGATATTGATAGTTCTCATGCAGCTAAAAACCAACCGATATTGGTTTCTGTATAAAAAATTCTAACAAGAAAACAAACTCGTGTTATTGGTTTATTCCCACAAATAATGGAATATGTGAAATACAATTTTGTTCATATGGCTGCCACCGCTGGCTACGTAGCTGTGCATCATGTTAAGCTAGTTCTCCAAGACCTTGGTGACAGTTTCTCTATCTTAAAAACTTCTAACGGCGTCGAGTCGCAACTTCGGCTGGGCCAATTGACATTGCCGAGACGACTGATAACACGATTACCCAGCTTGGGGCGCAAAAGATTAATTGTGCCACGGGCTTATTGACATGGCGCCCCATCCTGCAGAAACCAAATGCAGTCCAAGTTCATGTCTTCAATTTTCGGCTACGAAAAATCATGTATCATGTCCCTGTAGCGCTCCCCGTGGGCGAAATGGATATTCCAGCAGCATTTTCAGATAAAAATGTGCCATATACCAGCTCTCTAAATTTCGCATCAAACTATCGCTCTCTGTCGATACACTCTCGACAAGCACGAGGGGGTTTTTCGATCACCAAATGCAGCAGTTTTGCTTGTTAGCATAGCCGCCGAGATGAAAATACGCTTTGTCAGAAATTATCATTTGTCTTCTGTGCAATAAAAGAACTTTAAAACCACACAATATTGACTTTGGAAACACTAATTGGAAGATTGTTATATTTCTGAGCGTTATTCAAGCATAATAGTGCTCACACTCGCCAACGTAAACGTACGCCCGTATCAGCTGACACGATGGAACTAATGAGAGCTCCATGTAAATGAATTACCACCACCATTCCATTCCGTTCCGTAGATAGAGGGAGAGAGAGAGAGAGCGGCGCATGTAAATGAATTCTGACTACCGTTCCACCGTAGATCGTTGACGTCGGATTTTGGATTGTTTCCGTACAATCATGCCAGCTGATTGCTCTCTCACCACAAAGTATTGTTACAAAATAGACTTTGAAAAATTTTAATTTTTATTAAAATAACTTAAAAACAATGTTGAATAATGTTAATTATAGATAAATCAACTATTTGCATTTGGTGAAAAATTGTAACTGATAACGCGGGTGTGTGTATGCAAAAATATCAATGGCATTATGGTGTCGCCGTGGCCGAATGAGTTGATGCGTGACTACCATTCGCAATTCAGAGAGAGAACGTCGGTTCGAATCTCGGTGAAAGATCAAAATTAAGAAAAACATTTTTCTAATAGCGGTCGCCCCTCGGCAGGCAATGGCAAACCTCCGAGGGTATTTCTGCCATGAAAAAGCTCCTCATAAAAAATATTTGCCCTTCGGAGTCGGCTTGAAACTGTAGGTACCGCCGGTTGTGGAACAACAAGAGGAGCTCGGCCATACACCCAAAGAGGGTGTACGCGCCAAATATATATGTATATATATATATATTGTGTCGATACAACCAAACACAAACACTCACAAACAGATGTATTGTGTAAATATGTAACTAAAAGAACGCAGTTGTTTTTTACGGGTTAATGATTTGCTCAATTTTGTGTGTCCTACGGGCAACGGAAAGGAACTATGATACATCGGTGAGTGTGAGCACCATAGAGCAAATCATTTCGCTCTGCGAAGATATTACACAGAATTTCCAAAGGGAAAAAGCTGTCACTAGCAAAATAACATATGATTGAAAAAAGTCCCTATTTGAACCACCCTTTACATATTTTTTTGAAGCGATTTCTGAGAATATGCTTCTTTCGGAATGGAATAATTTATTATCCCTCGATTTCTATACTAAAGCCAATAATTATATTAGTTTCTTCATTTGAATTAGTGCTGTAGGTTTTCATGCGCAGTTACGTTCATTAAATTTTTTTAGAAAGACGTACTCATTTAATCTTCATTAACTAATCTCTGCTGACCATCCCGGCTCCTTGGAATGTTGTAACTATTATAAAATTATGGTGATTATTTGCTGCCATTATCAGTTGTTTCTCTTCTTTTTAATTTTATTTTCTTGCAACGTATCTAAAACCTTCCCTCCAGATGAAAAGCGAAAGTTCATGAAATTGGCAATTTATTCGACATTGATTGATTATCTTCACTTGTAGGAGAAATCTAGACGCATAACACAAGTGGCATCACAATTTTGTAATAGAGATGTTAAAATTATTGGATGTTGACGTTGGGTCAAAGTTTACCTTGTTTTTGATGGAACGTCATACGAACTTGCCAAATTCTTGCATAGAGTATATTCAACTTTTTTTGAACATGCTAAATGTCTAACTCCTTCACGTAATGGTTGTTTTCGAAGTTTCTTTTTTTATCCGCATCCCAAGGAAAACATGTTTTAAAGCAATTTCTTTATTCGTATTTATGGTTAGGCTACGCGGCACTGGTAGGAGTGGTTATTACCAAAACACAGGACTTGGCTGAAAGCATAGTACAGCGCAAATAAATTTGATTCTAATACAAGACAAGCTAATCACAAAGGGAGACAAACTTTTTCTGAATATTCCAAATTCTTTGCGGCATTATAAATGCATGAAAAAGTAAATGATAAAAAGTTTGCGCGGATTTTTTACAAGCCATTTAAAATTGAATCTTTAATTCGGCTCATTTTCGGCGCTAAGCATACTATGCAAGAAAGGAAAAATGTATTTGTAACATTTTTATGTCTCAAATATTTATAATAAAATAATTTTATAATAAAATCTCTAAATTCTTTTAGATAGATTTTTCATTTTCAAAAGATCACCTATTAAAATCTTTGAATATTTATTAAAAACAGTTTATGTAATTGCACTTTCTTTTTTTATTGCCTATTAACTTTAAAATATGTCCACTTAGCCTATAAGAATCTATTATATTCATTGGTTTAATGAATCAATAAATAAATAAATAAATAACTCTTTGTTCAGTATTATGTTAAGGTTGATCCATAAGGTTCGTTGCTTCGCCTTCCGTAACTCGTTGTTGTATTTTATTTGAATGGCCTTGGCGAGGCACTTGAGCACTCTGATATTCCTATGCCGACGACGTCCAATTATATCTTAGTTGCCCCTTTGATTCATTTAATTTTTAAACAACAATTTCAGTGTTGTCAATGAGCGGGTTATCAATAAAGGTCTAGTCCTGAGCCCAAGTGAATCGCAGCGTATTGCCATTTATGAAAAGTATTTCAAACGCTTTTGGCAAAGTCAACTTAAATAAATATGCGACTCTGTAAAATATCCTGGTGTTATACTTCTGCAATATAAAATGTCGGCCGCCATAGTCGAATGGGTTGGTGCGTAACAGTGTTAACTATAGTAGATTTATACATACATATATACATACAGGGTGTGATTGAAAAGTAATGAACCTTCCCGCGCGGAGCGTCTGCCAAGCGATGAATTGAATCGGCTGGTGGGGGAAAATGATCGTTGGACCTTCCCCTTCCACTAGAAACCGGTCCCAGTTCACTGGCAACAGTGAGAGCTGTTTTAAAAGTGTGTTAGGATTTTGCAGTGGCAAAAATGCAGCGATCGTTGGAGTAACGTTACTCGATCAAATTTTGCGTAAAGCTAAACAAAACGAGTACCGAAACCATTGGGCTACTCAAGGAGGCTTACGGGGACTAATCTCCGTCCAGTGCCCAGGTAAAACGGTGGCACAAGTCGTTCAAGCCCGGCTTCGGCCCGACCTCGTCAACAATTGGACCCTTCATCACGACAATGCACTGGCGCACACCGCCTTCCTCTGCACCTCTGCATTGGCCAAGATGGGGGTTCCGGTGCTTCCCCACCCTCCTTACAACCCAGACCTGTCCCCTCCGGACGTCTTCTTGTTCCCGCGCCTGAAAAGAAAGCTGTAGGGGAAGCGTTTCGACTCCATCGAGGCGATCCAAAAAACTGTGACAGCCGAATTGAACGCGATTCCGGCGGATAAGTTTAAAAAATGTTTCCTGCAGTGGAAGGACCGCTACCTACGGTGTATTGGCGTTCAAGGGTCCTATTTTGAAGAATATTAGTTGTATAAGTCAAAAGGTTCAATAAAACTGCTTAAAAAAATAAGGCTCATTACTTTTCAATCAAACCCTGTATATATGTATGTGTAGAAGTATATGCGTATATACACTGATGTGTATATTAATCTGACACCTTTCGCCAAATTCAACTTTTGTGCGTAATAAAAAATGTATGAACAATAAACATAATTTTGTTCAAAGGCAGCACATTTGAACTTAAATAAATCAGCTTGCCTTATTTTGTAGCCCAAATACATTTAATCCAACAATGATTGCGGCTATTGTCTTACATCCGGTAACTTTGAATATTCTGTACGCTACTAGCAGCTGCGGAAGTGATTCTCATATCAAAATTCAGCGGATTGAGATGGATATAAAATCACTTCACAGAGGCGCTAAGATAAGTCCGGAAAATCGATATATTTAGGTTGTGCGTGATTACCATTCGTTGGGCTCGGAAACTGATAGTGGGCATGAATTCCCAAATGACAGAAATGACAGTTTTTTGAATTATCGATCACCATTTGTGACACAATGG
Source organism: Anastrepha fraterculus (assembly GCA_037575425.1). Lineage (NCBI taxonomy): Eukaryota > Metazoa > Arthropoda > Insecta > Diptera > Tephritidae > Anastrepha > Anastrepha fraterculus. The sequence goes on along the minus strand of JAYXIM010047245.1, from coordinate 4,035 downwards.
CAATCTTCCGAGTGTATTTCCGCCCTGAAAAAGCTCCTCATAAAAAAATAGTTCGGAAACGGCATTCGAGTGTAGGTCCCCCGCTTTGTGGAACATCATATAGCCGCACAACACAAGTTGGAAGAGGAGCTCGTCCAAACATCCATTAAAGGATATATTTGCCAATTATCAGTATATGTACTCAATTATCAATATGTAGGTATGTACCTACATATATATTATTTAATTAATCATTATCTGTTAAACTCAATTTTATTGTAAGCCCAAGTGAAATCACTAAAAATCGAAATCATCACTGATTTCGAAACATAAGTAACTATGCTGACCTCAGCGTATCAGAAGAATAATAAGCCCACCGGTTATCCTTCCCCCTGTGGATTATTTTGTTTTTGTTTTGAGGCAGAGTCATAGAAGGTAACAGTTTATCAATGAATACTATGTTTGGAATATCTATACCACTACCAACGGAAGAAATCGACCATCGTAAAGAGGTGGATTGTATAGAACATTCCGTGAAAATTTTCCCAAAATAAAGTATAAAACCTGTTTTTGAATATATTCTAGCCAATCTGCTCAAACTGGATAAGACGCACTCCGGGCTATCGTACCGTATTCCACTATCAATCTTACTAATTTTGTAAAAAACGATTTGGCAATATATGTATGGACATATGTGTTACTTTACTTTACAATTCGACCACCAGTTTAAAAACGTGACGGTATTTCCAACTTTTCTAGAAGTATTTCAACAAAGTTAAATATTTCTTCGTTTTGAACAACTCTTCCCTAAATTAAAATAATTTTAATTTTCTACAGATTTAATAGCATATAATCGACGTTACACCAGGTAACCGCTTATATAAATTTATTTGTGTTAAAGATATTGGATCAATCGAAATAGCTAGAGCAGATCTAGACCAATGTGGCTCTGAGGTAGGTGCTCAAGAAAACACACGCATTATAACTAATTTTGTATTTACATATGTGTATATATATAATTGGTGCATACACCCTGTTTGTGTGTTTGGCCGAGCTCCTTCTCCTATTTGTGGAGAGCGCCTTGATGTTCTTCCATAAATGGAGCGATCTACGGTGTAAAGACGACTCCGAACGGCTTAGAAAAAGCCTGTTACTATCATTTGGTGTTTCATGTACTGAGATTCTAACCTACGCACTTCCGAATGGTAGTTACGCACCAAGCCATTCGGCTACTGTGGCCTATCTATGACAACACAAACCAGCTAACGTTAAGATATTTCGCAAAATATTATCTAAAACAGCTCATGACATCAGCGTCAAAATTGTTCTAATGACAGTTCAATATATTGTTTATAAGCCATCAAAAGCATTTGCGTCTCAGTTTTGTTGATTTTTTTTTTCTGTGATGGAATTCAAACGTAATAGTGTGATTGCGTTATATCTGGCTGGAAAATCACAACCAGCCATTGTTCGTGAGCTCAGTCACCTCAAAGTAAATAAAATGTTTGTATATCGCACTATAAAACGTTACAATGATACTGGTAGCATTACAAAACGCTATGGAGGTGGACCAAAATCAACCGCAACAACGACAGAAATGCTTCGGAACGTGAACAAAATCCACGTCGAAGTGCAAGAAAAATGGCCAAAGAACTGAAAATATCGCAAGACAGCATTCGATGCATATTGAAAAATGAGCTCAAGGTCAAGGCTTACAAGTTCCAAAAAGCACACGATCTTCACCCCAGCAAAAAAAAGTTCGGTGCGAAAGAGCAAAGGAGTTGTTGCGCTTGCACGAACATAGCGAATTTCCTAACATTGTGATTTCTGATGAAAAAAAAATTCCAATTGAGCAGTTCATAAACACTCAAAACGATCGTGTTTACTTGACCGAACGCTCATACGAGAATTTGAGCCTGAGTATGGCCACTCGAAGCAATTTCCCATCGCAAGTAATGGTTTGGGCCGCAGTGACCGCTGATGGATGCTCTCCAATCGTTCTTATCAAGCCTGGTGTTAAAGTGAATGCGACTTATTATCGGGAAAATGTTTTAGAAGACCATGGACGTTCCATCAGGACTCGGCACCGTCTCATAAAGCTCGTGTGAACCAAGAATGGTCATCAATCATGTTCAACACTTCATTTCGTCCGCACAATTCGCCAGACGCAAATCCGATGGACTATTCCATCTGGTCCATTTTGGAGAGCAAGGTGAGGACTAAAAAATATGCCAGTATGGATGCGCTGAAAAAAGCGATTATACGAGAACGGGCCAAAACACCTCAAGATCACATTCGTGCAGCATGCAACCATTTTTTGACCGTTTGAGGGCTATAGTCAAGGCAAAAGGTGGTCATATCGAGCTAAAGTGAATATTTGTTAAATAGTTATCATTTTTGAACAATTTTGTCTTTGAAATCAATAAAAACTAATTTCACACAAAAAAGTTATGGTGTTTTGAATAGGTAACATTTCATATCATTCACCCTGTAGTTAGTGAATTATTAATTAGTTAGTTAGTTGGTTATATGGTTTTTGTGATAGATACTATTTGTACACAATTAAAAAATAAATAAAGAGTCGAAACTTATGAATATGTGGTGTACACTTTCTTTTGACGCTGACAGTATGTGGGTATATAGACTTTTATTTAGCGTAGTTTTGTCAAAGGCAAATTTTTATCTTTATTCCATTTCTATCAGGACTGATTTTCTGTTAGAGCAATAATGGCAATGAATTCTATATGATCGGCCTCTAAAAGAAAGCGACGTGGAAAATGTTGAATCTGATTTGGATGACGAAATAATTGATTTTAATGACGATGGTAGTGTCCTAGACTTATCAATATATGTTGTACACTTTCTTTTGACGTTGACTGGTTATGTACAATAAAAAATGTACGCGAACTACACACTGGGGTAAATTTCATCTCATCACTTTTTTCAGTGACGTTGCTAAAATACAGTTAACGGTATATTTCCAGATGTTAGAAATAAAACTACAACCCATCAAATATTTTGTGGGGTCACTCACACCCCAGTATTTTTTTATGTATTTATTTATTTATTTATTAAAATAAAACTTGTCTCGAAAAAGCACCGAACGAACCTAGAGCAAAGCAAATTAAAACTTGTTTGAAACTTTCAACTCGAGTTATATGACGGGCATTATAAGTATCCAGGTAAAAGATACTTCCAACTTAGAACGAAAAAATTGTGTGTAAAGCAATTTAAGAGTATTAGGACTCGTAAATTCTCGCGTCTTGCAAACGCTAATTTATCATATCAAAATTTCCAAATTATATAATTAAAATGACTAGTAAAAGCGAACTTTGCAACAAAAATGAAATTTTATTGGCCGATCTCAGACGACAATTAGGAGTCTTCAAAGGCGAAAACCACTTGGCGAAAGTAAGCGATAGTATTATGAAATATTTAAGCGAAATAACAGTTGATTACTAGTTCACCGAGGAAGAACTTTGTCAAGAACTTTTTGGAGCCTTTGTGAATCCAATGAGTTTCTTACAATAGAGCTCCTGCGTACAAAAATGTATTGCCATCGATAGGATGAAGTTATGAATGATGCCCAAAGGCAGACCATTGAATGCTTTGACCGAGCGAAAAAGATGTCTATTCGCTAGATGAAATCATGTCTACAAGCGCGGAAAGAAGAGTTGTGCAAAATGTGAAATTGTATGTATGATAAATTACTTTGATCAATAAAAAAATAATAAGCTCTACCATATACCATAATTAAATTTTATTTACTAATTTCATTATCACTTAATTCATTTACTTTATTAAAACAGATGCAGGTGGTATATCATAGAAAGTGAGCATGAATACTCATTCATGAATAACATTTAGTTGTATTAATATTTTCTCTCAAGGACAGGTACATAGTATGCAAAATCACCTAAAAATTAAAACGATGTTTTATGTAAAAATGTGATAATTTTTATTCTTTAGCAAAAAAAAAAACAACTAATCACTGATATTGCTGCCTTAAAAACTAAATATCACTATTTAAAGATGCAAAATTCACATTCGTACTCC